>LBNU01023758.1:97474-142592 GCA_014162995.1 Artemisia annua
GGCATCAGACTACCAATATTAGTAAATACGATAATATAACATATATCTATAAACATTGGTAATGATTAATGTTGTTATATATTGTTCATGTGTTTACGTACCACAAATCATACCAGTTTTATATACACCGCTATCTCAACTTGATTTCTATGTTTGTTGCAAATCAATTAATATGCTTAAAGCTTTATGAGACAACAACGGAAGGTAACATTGTAGTAGAGATATTACGTACTCGACTAAAACCGGTTCACGATTGTAGTATTATTTGTTTGTAAACATAGTGATTGATTTACTGATTTATGTTGTAAAATGATTGATTAATTGTTTATATTTAAATTAATAATACTATTGTAAATGATAACGTGCCTTATGTTGTAAATGATTGATTAACTGATTTCTTATGCAAATTCTTTTGTCTAGGTGAGGCCAAGGATAATCCTTCTGGTCATCGATGTATAAGGATGTTATTATAGAACGGAATAATCCACGAAAGAAGCTAGTCGGGGCCTGACCGTATTATTAGCATGCCTCGTTCAGATGTAAAATACATTATACGTTTTGCTTAGGGGTTTGTATGAATAATTTGTGGTTAAAAATTACATTTCTATTATTTTCTTAACATGTAACAGCCAGGTACAACTGACTAATGGGTGTCGATACTTAAGTGGAAAGATGAATATTGAAGACGGTAACTTTAGTCGAGCCTCATCTTCAACGCAGTTGGCTCAAACTGCTTGCTAAAGATAATGAGTGCTTGCTAAAGATATATGGAATCAACTGTTGAAACAAGAATAAAAGACGCTGGAGATGAAGTTATCCCTTCCTTTTCCAAACCCTCATATTAGGCACCCCAACAGAATGTTAAAGGCAAAGTAAATCCTAGAGGGACTACATACAGGCTTGCTGACTAGAACGCGCAAGGACCACCATTAAGAACTGTTATTCTAGCCTTCAAGTGATGCTAAGAATAGGCTTAAATAGTGAAGAACCATTTCTGCTTATAATAGTAATACATTGGTTCAAAGCACGAACCTAATCTTATGCCTAAGCATGTGCTTTGAATAAATGTCTTTCTCGTAATAGTTAGTGTATAAAATAACGACATGTTATGACACCGGAATGTGGATTAACCGTATTGATAAAGGTCGTTTAAGGTCAATATAGATTTGTTTTTTAAATATATAGGGTCACAATTAACGTTGTTGTTTTAAATCAAAATTGTAAAAGGACACATTTTGGATGAATATCAACTTATATTAGAACCCAAAAGATGTATGATACTTTGCGCATTATACACCGTTTAATGAAACATAACAAATAAACAAAGCAGCTTGAGATGTCAGAGGCATTAGGCTCAAGAGAAACAGCAGGTCCAACCAAGAGTTGGACACATGTTTAGTAGATGTGTCATAGATACCATCATTAGCATTAGCAAAGGATCATTCGTAATGTAAACCATATACCAAAATCCTTGGCCACATCTACACAATCCGCAATTATTAAATGCATCACTAAATAGGACATCCATAGTAGATAACTCCTGTATTTTGAAGGTCTCACCCACTTTTATTAGTAAATAACGCACACTCTAACCACCGGAAGTACTAGAGTCGTATTAGGTTCATTGTAGGTTAAAGGATATTGATGTCAAGCGTAAGGTTCACTCTACAATGGCTGGTCAAACTAGTGATAAGGATAAGAATGGGGCTTGGGGGGTTTCAACTAAGCCAAAATTTTCGTATCAACCTGTTTCTAAACCGGCTACCAAGAAGAAGAATAGAGGTTCACAACCTGATGTGGGGGCTGCTAGTAAGCCTACTAATGGTGATTCTACTTCGATTGGTACATCTAATGATGCGTTGAAGAGTGATATTGGGGCTGCTACCGTTGAGAATGGAATTACTCAAATTGAGCAGCCGGAACCTATGGATGCTCATGCTTCTTTTGGGGGTGTGGAAACCGTGGGTAATAGTGGTGTTAATGTGGTTCCATTGCATAGCACTACTGATGGTTTGTGGGAGCTTGGTTCTCACAAGGATGGTGCTTCTACAAGCGTGACCTATTCTGATATTGACAATCCTAGCTCGTTTACTACTATAGTGAAGAGTCCTATGAAGAGGGTTACGTTTGCTGATGAAGTGAAGTTTGTTGATGAAGGTGATGAAGTTGATGAAGTCTACGAGAACTATGATGATATTGAAATGTATTCCAAGTTCAAGAATGGTTCTCCGAAAGATTTCCAGGTGCAAGAACGCAAGAAGAAATAGTTTTTTATCTTTGTGTTTCTTGCTTGTTAAGTTGCTTTTGTTTAGCATGTTTGTTTGGTCAGTTGCACATGTTGTGCATGTTAGTTTTAAGAATGGTTTGTCATTCTTAGATAAGTGTCTTGTAAATGTCCTTCGGGACTGGGGGCGAGGGAATTCACCCTCGTCATATTGTACCTCAACGTTTTTTGGTGTAATGAATTTTGCCAGGGTGTAAACCCTTTTACCAAAAAAAAAAAAAAAAGAATACAAATATATAAACTTATAGGTTTTATGTGGGTCTGTAAGCACATAAACTTCCAATTGGTAATGGGGAAATAGATAAGAAATAAAGGCTTAGAAGCACATACATCGTGGCAGCAAAACATCATAGAAGCGTACATGCATGGAAGCATATAGGAACAGATGAGTATATTGGCATATGTAAGTGTACGTACGTATGTGGCAAAACGTGAAAGTGTATAAAAGACTATCTAGCGGCGAGAAATTACTACTTAAACGGTTTATTCATTCAGTGTAATTTTTGTTCTCGATGTATTCCTATCAAGATAACAATTATGAAAGATTGTGTTTTAACATTTCTATTTTATTAGTTACTTCAAATTGCACCCATTCTATGAAATGATTCTTGCAATTTTATAGAAAGGTTATCATAACTATAACATCTTAAGCAATAAAGATATGTTAGATACAAATTAGGTATACCATATCTTGATACATATACCATACATTTAACCCAGAACTAATATTCGTTCAAGATCTACCTACCTCAAAAGTACCTACTAGGCACGAGTCGGCCAGTACCAGCCTTAACGTTTACATCACCACTAAAACAACCATCTTTGAGGGTGATGTAATATGTCCTTAGTTTTTATTCGCATCACGTTTTCCTACTTTTATTCATGCAATATCCAAAAAAAACACCTTTTTCAATATGTTGGGTACATTTTTTAAAATCTTCCTAGTCAACATGATTCCAATAAATTAAAACCCAATTACGAAAATGAACCTAATAGTCATTGATTTTACGGGAATGAACCCTTTTTAGATAATTTACCAAAGTGATTCAACCACCACCTTTGTATTAGTCACTATCAAAGTTCTCTGTCATATTTGATAATGTATTAGTCACTATCAAAGTTCTCTTTCTTTGTTCAAAAAAAAAAAAAAAAACAGTTCTCTTTCACATTTCATATTTCAAAAGTGCTACAGTAATAGATATGAACTGTTAAATATTTTACCTTATATGCAAAAGTGAATAAAGGCTTAGCTGGTAACAGCAGCAAAGGTATGTTCCTGATTTGATAATAAATGCACAAAGATACATAAAATTAATACATATACCCTTAGAAGACAGCTAAATGAGTAAACATTCGAACCTGAATTCGCCCATGAAAGTAAACATTCGAACTATATCTTGCACCTGAATTCGCCCCCGAATATCATCAACCTGCATCATAATTCTCTAGTATATCTCGCCCCTGAATTCGCCCTGTATCTCGCCCCTGAATTCGCGTAGGCTTCACAACTCGCCCACCCCGGGCGGTACCAGAAAAACTTTTAAGAGGGGGCAAAATTAAAGTTGAAAGTGGGTGCCAGTTGGGTCATGTCGGTAACTCAACGTACCTTTGTTGCTATAATGAAATCGATTTTACTTTTGATGAAAGTGAATTTTTCCGTATTTGTTTGCATGCGAGAACCAAAACTATGAATTGATGATGATATGCACAATATTTAGCACACACTTGCTTTTTCTGATCGATATTAAAACAAGTAGTTCAAGCAAAAATGAAAAGTCGGATAACAAAAAATTCACAAAATTATAGAGTAGCACAAGAATCGAACATTATATCTCCACTAAAGTCAAATGTCGTTAACCACTTGACTATGATGCAACTTGGATAAATTTTCACAGTTATACTATTTAAAAATCGGGGGAAAAATGAAATTCTCTGATCAATCGACATTACTCGAGTGAACTTTGCGGGGGCAGCTGCCCACACTGCCCCCATTGTGGTACCGCCTCTGCCCTCGCCCCTGGCTCAAGCCGCTTCATAGCTCGCCCAGCAATTCGCCCATTCGTCGCCGTGGCTCAAGCCTCGCACAGGACTCGCCTATCACTCCTTTTTATACACGTGTATGGTTACAAAGTAATCTAGTAACGAATCTAACGGATAATATTTAAAAGTTCATTTTCGAAATTTTTTTGTGCGAGGTTGATATCCGTAAAGTAATCTTATAGATAGTTCATTTTGGTAATTTCCTCAAAATAATCATTAACATGAAAAAAATGTTATTATAACTTATAAGAGTATTAAAGTTTGCTTATATTTTAGTATGACCGTTGTATAGTATCGACATTATATTACTCCGTAATATTTGTCAGCCCACATGAGCTATTAAAACGATGGCCCATATGAATAATGAGAAAAATTATTTTCATAACTTACAAAATAAAATCAGGCCATTAGACATAAAAATTTATGAGATCTTGACTTGACATTGAGGGTGCGTTTGGTATGCTCCCATTAATGATAATGGATATGAGTTTGATAGTAGTGGTGGGTCCCTCACCTATGAAAGATTCATATCTAGCTCTCTTGATGTATATGAAATATGGATTATATTTATCATTCATTACTATATTGGTGGGCCTCTCATCTTAAACAAACACCTTTAATTACTTTCATAGTCATAGTCTCATTCTCATAGTGGGATACCAAACGCACCCTGAAACAAAGCTCTTCCTTTTTATTATGTTAGTGATGATGATGTATTATGCATGGTTACCAACCATTTCGCATCCTACTTGGAGGAATATACCCGTTTGACTAAAGCACCGAAAATTATTTTTTAAAATAATGAAATAAACAGCAAGCGATAATATCATTCGATAACATGTGAACGGTGAACATGAATCCTTCCCATGTTCTCTCATTTATTTTAAAAAAATTAATAGTTAAAGTTTATCCTTTCAATTTCTCATTTTTAAGTTTTAAAGTTGTATTTATATGTCAAATTCAAAGTTGATAAAGCAAATTCATAAAATAATCTTTATTGCGCTATTTCGCATTTATCATTCTTACCTTGAAAAACACGAGGCTAAAATAAATAAAAAAACAACTTCAATGAACATCGCACAAAAAATAGCGTTTTTGTAAATTTAAATTTTATTTGAAAAGGTCTAAGGTATTCTTACCTTGGAAAACAACTTCGAATATCTTAGAAGAAACAGCCATAAGAAAACGAACAAAATAAAATCTGACAGAATCATACTTTACCTGATTAATTACTTACCTTGATTTATTATATTTTATGGAGTTTTTTTTTTTTTTTTTTTTTTTTTTTTTTTTTTTTTTTTTTTTTTTTTTTTTTTTTTTTTTTTTTTTCTCTTTCTTGGTACAAACTTACCTTGATTTTTCTTAATACGTATTTCCTTGTTTTTTCATTTCATTGGCCTCTAAGAAAAAAAGTTAAAGGAGATTATAACGTCTTCTTAATTAAAGTTTTATTTTTGCAATTTGCTTATGAGTTAAGATTCTCTAATGTTCAAAATAAACATGACTCTATCTTGTTGATGTTGTTGTGAGACGGAAAGAACAAATAGTTTATTATTGTCGGATATTTGTTTTATTTTAAATCAAATCTCAACTGAGAACAACCTAAACATCATGGGTCATGTTCATTTTGAATAGTATCCTAACTCTTTATATATTGAGTTGAGTTATTTAAAAAACCAAACATTCCTCACATATCAAGGGACTCATCCCCACCATCCATTTAAAAAGAAATCAATGGTTGAGATTAAAAGCATTTAATATTTCACTCATTTTTTATAATTTAATTATCTCTTAAAACGTTAATCGTTAAGCGAAAATAATTATACCATCGCGATGAGCATTTAATTATCTTTCTATAGATATGCATTGTGATATACTTTCGACAAAAAATTTTTTTTCGTTTTTTTCACGTTTTTTTTCGTGGCCGAAAAATATCATATGTGATATATCATATATGATATTACATATCATATATGATATATCATATACGATATTGCAGTTTAAAATTGTTTTAGTCATTGTTGTAATGTTACCGTTGAATCAATGAATGTTGATATAGTCCTAGGCTCCTAGCATCTTTTTGATCTTTTTTCACTTTATTTTAGTGTTGGAATTGTCATTGTTGTTTATTGAGTTTGACACATCTGGTGATTGTCATCGTAATTTTTTTTTGTGCCTCAAGGATTTTTTTGTGCCGTGCCATAGGTGATAAGAAGTCAGGACCTACAAAAAGGCTCGTGAACCTACACAAAAATATCCTTTTCAAATAAAAGATGTCTCTTTTATACTTTTGTGTGGGTGGTGACTGGGGGTAGATTAGATAAACCATTATATAAAACTAGTTTAAACATGTTGAATGTGTAAATTAAAATTGTTGTAAAAACACGACTATCAAATATCATCTCATTAACTCTTAAAAAGTAAAAAACACGCCTTAATTCGAGTTTTAATTGGATTACGATGAACCTATTCCACGAATCTAAGGTCGCTATGCCGATGATGTACACAGCCCGCGCCAAAGGCAATGACACCACCCTACTTGCGTTACGATAACGCCTTTCTCTTGAAAATGTTTTCAATCGCTTATTAATTAAAACTGCATATTAGTTCAATTTCGTACAACTTTAAACCTAACATTTAATGAATTACAACTGTTTCAACATACCAATTAGTCTCGTATAAAAAATAAAAATAAAAAGTACCATAGCATGCATTAAAACCAAAAAATTAAAACCAATATCTTAACCCAATAACACCAAAAACAAATCCTCTTAACATAAAAAAAAAAAAAAAAACACAATCTCAATAACATTTATTATTATTTTTTAATCAAAAAACAGAATAAAGAATAGCATCACCAGGTTTATTCAACCCCTTCATTTTACTCTCACCACCAGCAGCACCACCATTACCCGTCTTTGCACCACCACCTTGTGTTTGGCTGACGTCAGCAGGGGGATGATAATACATCCTAGCAGTTTGTGGACAGTGGGAATGAACCCTGCAAGCAATTCTAAATGCATCCAATATTTCAATGTATTTTCCCATTTTTCCCTTAAATGAATGCTCTCTCTCTCTCTAGAAAAAAAATTGATATGAGGTAGAGAGAGAAAGAACAAGAATAAAGGAAAAGATTGGAGTGTTGGGAAGGTAATGAAGATACTAAAAAACCGGCCAAACGTTGGATGAAACCATAAAATGTGGGAGAAATTAAGAATGTGAATGACACACTTTTGTGTTGTGTGTGTATTTATACATGCAAAGATGCGGCGATTAGGGTAAAGTGTTTTTTTATGTTACGTTTCGTTTGATATTTTCGTTTTACTTCCTTGCACTATTGAGGGAATGGCATGATCGAACATTTTGATACTTTCATTGTTATAAACAAGGTTGTAGAAATTGCTAGGCGTTCCTTAGGTGACAGGTACCACCTAGCGATTAATTGGTTAGGTGGTGATTAATCAGATTGGAATTTTTATATTTAATATTGAAAGTTTTTGAAATTATATATCAAACATAAACAAAATGCTTCAAAATACTTTAAGGGGGCGTTTGGTTCAAGATATATAAATTGAGCCATTTAAAATTTTAAGCAAATGAAAATGATTCCCATGTGGAATGAATTTAAAATTGCTTACTTTTAGCTCTATTCATACAATTAAAATTTGGGCAAATTATTAAAAAAAAAAAAAAAAAAAGTATTATACTTGCCACCGTTTCATCTTTTGGATAGCGAAAAAAAAATTTACTTTTGAGGGCAATAAAATTGACTTTTTTATTTATGTAGGTAATATTTGACCCTCTAAACCGGTACCCGGTTGCACCTTTGTTAGTATATTGCCACATCAATAACCCAAATATATAGCAATGCTACCTCATGATACATCCACATAATAAGCTTTATTGTCTATAAACTTATACACTTAATTACATAAATCTATTGCCACATCAATAACCCGGTTGCACCCTCAAACGGACCATGAAAAATTCTTATCTAATCACCATCGTGAATCCAAACGTGACAAACAATAATCCAAATCAAAGAGAACAAATACGTACCCTATGGACTACGGTTCGATTCACGCCGAAACGTGGATTTGTATATTTACCTTGTTGTTAGTTTTCAATCCTTACCAAATCAAGAAGAAAAAAAAAGAGTGAATATGTGGTGGTAATGGCGCGTGGGAGATGGATTCACACGCGTAGACTTCGCAAACATAATCACAACAATGATTAGGAAGTGAGAGTGGTGGTGGTTTTGTTGTGGTAGTGGCGGCTCACGGTGGTAAGTGGTGTTGACTTATGGCGTCGGTGGCAGGAACAAGAGGGGCGGGGAGGTGATGGATGAAGGTTAAGATAGTGGTGGTCGTGGTGTTAACGGTGGGGAAGTATCACGGCAGTGGTGCGTAGTGGCGGCCATTTGTGGTGTTGTCGGCGACTGCAAACAAGGCTTGCAAATGGGATGGGGGAAGTTGGAACAGATTGAAGAACTTGATGAACGCATAATTGAAGAAGGATGTAGGTTTTTAATTTAATTGATGGATTGGGGTTTATGTGGATTTTGGCTTGTCTGGTATGGAAGAAATAGAGGGGAAAGAGAGAAAAAAANGTAGTGGCGGCCATTTGTGGTGTTGTCGGCGACTGCAAACAAGGCTTGCAAATGGGATGGGGGAAGTTGGAACAGATTGAAGAACTTGATGAACGCATAATTGAAGAAGGATGTAGGTTTTTAATTTAATTGATGGATTGGGGTTTATGTGGATTTTGGCTTGTCTGGTATGGAAGAAATAGAGGGGAAAGAGAGAAAAAAAAAAAATAAAAAAATAGCGATCCTCATTTTATCAAAAGGGTTAGGCTTATGTGGCTTGATGACTAGGCAGTGAACTTGTACAACGTGGACAAAACCGGATGGAATACCCACATAAATAAAAAAAAGTCAACTTTATTGCTCTCAAAAGTAAATTTTTTTGTTTGCTACCCAGAAGATGAAACGGTGACAATTTTTAATAATTTGCCTTTAAAATTTCTGGTCCCACATCTTTATTGTGAACCAAACACATATATTGGGGGGTTTTAATTTCAAACCCTCTCAAATTTCCCCAATTTGCCCCAACCAAACGCACACCTAAGGTTCGTAATTCAAATGGTTCAATTAATTTTCATATATTAAGTTTCAGATTCAATTAACATTTAATTGAAATAAGAAAAACGAGTATACCTTCACATTTTTTGTCAAATCACTTGTCGAGGTGCATTTGAATGACTGTGTCGACTGATTTTGTAAAAATAGGAGATAAATTTAAACAAATACCTCAATTTTAATTTTTAGAAAAAGTTGACCCGCATTAACAGAGTTGGTCGATTTAGCCGTTTCTTGGATGATTTATGCCCGATTTGGCTAATTTTATCCTATTAATCGGTGTGTTAACCGATTTTTAACCAATCAGATTAATAAGGCCGATTAGTCTAAATCGGAACGGTTAATCCTCGCCTAGCGCATAGGCGCCGATTAATCGGCCTCATAGGCCGATTTTTACAACACTAGTTATAATATAAGGAATGTGTCTCTTTATAAGTGTTTCAATTTAGTCACTCAAATTTATGTCATCCACAAAAATTATCAAATTTTCAAAATTGTTGCATTATTTGAAGTTTCTGATAAAATAATGTTATTATGTTTTACCTTACTCATCCTCTAGTATAACTACTAGTTATAATACATGTGCACGCACAGGGTTTTTAAAATTTCTTTTTGATTATGTATTATTATCGATTAAGAAATGAATCACTTAACATGCTTCAAATGGTTTTACTTGGTAGACTAAAAATAAAAATTCACATATATATGTTATAATCTACCTATTATTTTAGCAGAAAAAATAATATTTTATTATTTAAACAAAATCACATGATGATACTTGACTTGCATAAGATGTTAGTGATGTATGCTTTTAGTTTTTCCAAACCCGTGCTATCAATTTACGATGTGTTTTGTAATTGCGGTATTTATACTTAATCCTCCTCTAAAAAAACGCACACAAAAAATTGCATTATATTTTAGTGTGTGCAATAAAATTATAAAACTGCAAACACGACAAACATGTTGCATTATAGTGAGGATAACAACAAAGTTAATCCTAACATCAAATAAGAAAACTTATTAGAACTAAAGGGGTGTTTGGTTATACTTATTAAAAGTGCTTATTAGCTTATTCAATTACCATAACACAATAAGTTTATGATAAAGCTATAAGCTTTTTTGAGAAGCTTAATAAAATCCTTGAACTCACAACTAATTCTATCATAGCTTAGCGTGTTTATAGTAAAAACATAAATATTAATAGTAGAAGTTTTCAATAAAACATTAAAAAAAATTACTAAAAGTTGATGTGTATAATAATAATAATAATAATAATAATAATAATAATAATAATAATAATAATAATAATAATAATAATAATAATAATAATAATAATAATAATAATAATAATAATAATAATAATAATAATAATAATAATAATAATAATAATTATGACTCAAGACATTGGAGCTCGAGCTGCGGTTCATATTTTTAATAGGATTAGTTTTGCTATTGCTAGAGGTGTGGGGGCCCAGTTGGTTTCTCGGCTCCCCACTAATTTCTTGTAAAATCCTATTAATTTTTAATAAAAGTGGTGTTTATAATAATAATAATAATAATAATAATAATAATAATAGTAATAATAATAATAATAATAATAATAATAATAATAATAATAATAATAATAATAATAAAAGTTAGACCATAAAAAGGTTACTAAAAACTATCAGTTAGATAAGGCATAAGTCAAAGTTTTGTTGAGGTCTCTTTCGGATTCTATTCAGAAGCAAAAAAAGGATAACATATAAATCATAAGTATAGAAGAATAGTTGTATCTCCATTCGTGATTACCAACTCAATAACATTATCGCAATATAGTAACATAATAACCTGATTAAAAACTATATGTATTCGCTTAATAATTCTCATGTACATACTTTTAATCATTTACAACAGCCAACCAATACGTTTTTTTTAACATCACGTCAATGAATAAAGTTAGGTTATCACCTTTGTAGTTTTTCTTTTTTTGATTAGGAGGTGATTGTTATCAAATAAGGATTGTGATGTGTGCATTTTTTTATAATTTAAGGAGAACACCTTCTAAATTAAACAATAAATATCTAGCCCATTTTTTTTTAAAAATAATTAGTTTAGTATGACGTTTTTAACTGACAGACATGTTAAGGTTGAGGTTGACTATTGATATCATATTGTACAAAATGCGCGAGTTTTGTAGCATATAATGAGCATTGATAAAGTTAAAATATCCTCAATAAAGTTTTTAAAATGTTTTTATGGATATCAAAATATAAATTTCAATTAACAATTTCATGAGTCATTGTTATAAGTTGAATCGTGTATATTTATTTTCATATCACACTAACTCGTGCTTACCATTTGATATTTATATTCCCGTTACTAATAAGTTAGCCGTATTTAATATTCAAACCCGTGTACGCATAAATTAAACTTTTAAATAGAATAACATTAGTCCTTATTTAAAAAAATATTCTAGAAAAGTCTAAAACTAACATCTGTTTAAAAATATTTAACATGTTTTAAGACTAATTCGCATATTTACCAAATTTTGTAATTTAAAAACTAATACTAATACTCATGTAATTTTAAACAAAGTTAATATTATAAAGTATAGGCAGTATAAAGTGTAAGGGGTTATTTGTATTTTTTTATAAAGTTATTAAAAAAAAACTTGCAATTTTACACTTATCTCTATATAATTTATTTGAAATTCAACCCCCAAAGTTTTATTAATTACTTCCCCTTTTTTAAGTTTTTTTTTTTCATAAATTTGACACCTATATTTTTATGCATTTTTTTTCTTAACCAAAATTTCTCCACCAAATTTATTTAGTTTGATCAAAATCAATTTAATTTTGACTTTCTATTGGCCAATCATATTGCTCGATTTCGCTTACGTGGCAAAATCGAGCTCTCCTATTTGTCTAATTTTTTTTTCAATAAGAAGGGATTTGCAAAAATACTCCGAAATAATGTAATTCTTTTATTATATAAAAGATTTCTATTCAACATTATGTACACGACTAAAAATAAGAAATTATCACGACTAGGTTTTAAGTTCGAGTGCACCCCAAGTTTTGGTAGTGTGTTAACTTTTATTTTTGAAACTTAAAATCACGTGTGTACCCATGATTTCTAGTGTCACAATGAGTTTAATTTGATTAAATAATGTTATTAAAGACTTCTCTTTAAATCTTTAAAGCTCAAACAATTCTGTTAAATATATAAAACATAATGTGTCTATGAAGCAGAATTAACTTATACTTATTTTTAACAGTTTTATATTTTATAGTAAATTTTATACATTAATCATACCATAAAGTTATATTATACTCGGGTACAAGAGAAAAACAATAGCTACCACGTTGGGTGCAAAAAGTTAATAACCGGTAACTTGAATGGTTCACAATCGGCTGTTTTCCTTAATGTGGGAGGCTACACGAATCACTCATCGATTGTGGTTATAGGGGTGCCAAGGAACTATTGACCTTGTGCTTATTGGATGCAAAAATGCCCCTGCCGATTACCAGTTGAGCTACTTGCCATTGACATATTTGCTATCACGTATTTGTGTTTTCTTTTGTATAAAATCAATATTAGATATCACCTTTGACTCATCCGTTTAACATATCTTATACATCAATATCTCTCGACTCATCCATCATACATCTCTTTTATATCGTTATCATCTCGACTCATTCTTTGACAATATGATCCTTTTTACCCCATCAGATGCCTTGTTACATCACCACCCCGGCTGGAAGCGGAGATTTTCACATCAATTGTAAACCCGTCTCTTAGAAGTTGGATGACGTGTTGTTTTTAATATAATTTTAACTTTTTAAATAGAAAAGCTCTAACAACATTCGTTTTGAATATAACATTGTTAGCTTAAATCAAATCTTAAGCTCAAAACGAAAAGCGCTAACAACGTTCGTTTTGAGCGAACGTTGTTATTGCTCCGTTCGATTTTGTTATGTTTTTTTAACACTTATTTAATTATTATACTAACATACATTATATTTTTAATTTATTTATTATAATTTTAAGACTTATCTAAAAAATAAAAGAAATTGGAAAAAACTTATAATGACAACAATAGTTGCTAAAAGTGACATTGTAGTCACTATAAGTTTCGCTCCAATATTTCACGAAAAAAAATGGAAAAAACTTATAATGACCACAATAGTCGCAAAAAATGACATTGTAGTCATTATAAGTTTCGCTCCAATATTTCACGAAAAATTCTACCGGAATCACCCCCTTTACCGGTCGGATACTCTGTCACGTGCTGCTAAAAGTTACGACATTAGACGAATCACTTCTTTATGAGATTTACACTTATCCGAGATGTTTGGCTTTTATGAAGTTTTTATCAGCAAATTATCCGTAGTTTTATCTTTATTAATTATAGTTTTTATTATTATCTCTAATTTAGGTTTTTACAGTTTCACCGCTCGAATTACGGATAGTTATTAGGCAATGTTATGCTAGTTGACTCAAACTCGCTTGTGATTTTAGAGTCCGGTATGTTTTATTGGTATGTGTAATGTGATGTATTAGTATTATGAGTAATACAAATGGTTTTCTATCATCTAATAGTCTTTACCAGTTTAAAATATAAAATTGCATGTTATATGAACATACTTGAATACAAAACTCACTTACAAAAATAATTGAAAAAAGAAAAAAGAAAAAAACCCTCACACATTATTCATTTTATTTTTTTCTGTACAAATTGATAATAAGATAGATGGTAGCCGATTAATTAAAAAGTAAACAATTTTATAAAGTGTAGAAAGCCACTCATTATTTGACAAGTGTCTCATCACTTATTTTATTAAAAAAATTCGGCTAGGGCAAAATTGTAAATTAACCCGTTTTTTGCTTTTCCACCTCAATTTTCAAACGGACATATATTTTAAACGAAAAACTTTTAAAAAAAAAACCGATTTCACCATAATTTTTAAAATTTAATCCTCTTTAATTTGGTATAAATTTTGTTAAAAATTTCGAAACTTTTTTTTTAAATATAAAATGGGTCTTGATTTTCTTGATTTTTTTTGCATTTTCGTCCCTACTTTTTACCCTCATAAATTCCGAATCGTGAAAAAATTAAAACATGAAAGTTATAGATTTTCGTTCACTCTTTACACAGAAATTTATATCACTCAAATCCGAAATGATATGAGTGAGATATTGCACGTTAAAGATAGCATTTTAGTCATATTTGTTGCACACAACTTGTTCGATGAAATGTCTAGCTTAGAGTTTTTGTCTTAAAATCGAGTTAAATGCACTAATATTTGTACAACAATGCACCTTTAGTCATTTTATTAATGTAAGATTCAAAAAGTCTTTTTTTTTTTATACTGATGAACCATATTAACTGATGAACCTTATTAACTGATTTTTAAAAAAGACATTTTGTTCATCAGTTACTTTGGTTCATCAATTTCAGGTTCATCAATTTTTTCAGATTCATCAATTTCAGGTTCATCAAATTTGATAAAATGTTTGGGTTCATCAATTTTTCAGGTTCATCAAATTTCAGGTTCATCAATTTCAGGTTCATTAATTTTTTCAGGTTATCAATTTCAGGTTCATCAAATTTGATCAAATGTTTGGGTTCATCAAATTGATCACAGTTCTTTTTAGGTTCATCAAATTTCATCAATTTTTTCAGGTTCATCAATTTGATCAAATGTTTGAGTTCATCAATTCTATTTAACAAAACAAACTGATAGTTTTGGTAAACTGAAAATAACTTGACCAATTAGTGCATTTAAATGTATTTTTATATGAAAATTTTTTTTAGTCATTTTATTAAGGTAAGTGATATGTACACCACTAAAAGTGATGTGCACACCACTAAATTACACTGATGATGCACACAGTACAATATCCAGATGCAGGATTAGTAGTGTGCACACCACTTTTAGTGGTGTACATATCACCTCCCTTTTATTAAACACTTTGTGTGCAATAAATATGACTAAGACGTCATCTTTAACGCGTGATATCTCACTCATATCATATCGGATTTGAGTGATTCAAATTTATGGGTAAAAAATGGCCAAGAAGCTACAACTTTCGTGTTTTAAGTTTTGCAAAATTCGGCCTTTAAACTAGACAAAATTAGAGCCGAAAATGCTAAAATTTTCAAGAAAATCAACTCCCACTTAAAGTGTTGAAAAAAAAAGTTCCAATTCATATATTATAATGCATACCAAATTAAAGAGAATTAAATTCTAAAAATTATGGTGAAATCGGTTTTACATAAAAATTTGTCTTTTGAGCGTTATTTACGTTTGAAGTTTGTGATGGAATTAGAAAAACGAGTTAAATGACCATTATACCCCCTAACCGAATTTAATAAGAAAAAAGGAGGGAGTAGGTGGTGGACACTTGTCGCATTATGGCTTTCTAACCTTTTTATTTTTTTTACTTTGCAAAAGGATGGCAACTAAGATAGATTGATGCCCACTCTCGAACGTATAAAACATTTACTACGGAAGTGTGCAAGCCAACATAAAGTAGTGTATGTTATCCCTCTTAAAATTCCACAAATTCTTCTTGTTTTCTAATGATATTTGGAATTTAATTGCCAAAATGATGGCAACGTGTTTGATTCATGTTCTTTCAATAATACATACATGTAATCATCTTACAAGCATCTCTTTTTTTTTTTTGAACGGCAAATATTATAAAAAACTAGCAAGGCGCTAGAAAAATTACAACGAAATTAAATAAGGGTTCTTGTGCCAATACTCTTTAGAAATACAACTAGAACATCGATTGGAACACCAATTAAAAGAACTAGAGACAATGTCGTCAAAAATCCTTGAACGCCTTGGAGGAACCTCATCAAATAAAAGCCTATTTCGAAATGACCAAATAAACCACCATGCTGTAAGAAAAACAGCCTCCAATAAAGATTTAAGCTTAGAAGGGAGACGAATTGAAAGAAACCACTCATCCCAATCCGAAAAAGAACCCATCGATGACCATGGGATATCCCACCACCGACAAATCATAGACGTGAGATCTCGAGACATCGAACAACCAAACAAAACATGATGGACATCTTCATTAGCCAAGTCACAAATTGGACAAGTAATGGAATTTATCTGAATACCCCTTTTACTCAAGTTTAGGCGAGTAGGAAGACGATCAAGACGAGCCCGCCAAGCAAACACATTAACTTTAATAGGAACAAATCTGATCCACCGCGTTTCCGTACTCAAAGAAGGAAGATACATGTCATCAAGAATTAACCGAATATCCTTAACACAAAACATACCTTCGCCGTTAAGATCACATGTCCATCTGTCATGAGATGAAGATAAGATGACCGAATCAATAAGCTGCAAAAACTCTTGCCATTGTTGTCTCTCTACCCCATCCCGAATCGGCCTACGAAAAGAAGCACATAAGGAACCATCTACCATCTTATCAGCTACCGAAATATCCTTGACAGATTCTAAAGCAAAAATACGAGGAAAACGATCGCACAAGGCCATATCAGAAGACCAAAAATCCAGCCAAAATTTGGTCTGAACACCGTTACCCACATGTCTTTTACAATGGGATAGAAAATTAAAACCTTTATCTTCTAAAACACGAACATCCCGTAGAATGGAACTCCAACATGATGAAGATCTGGAACCATGATTCTCCAACGAAGTACCATACAAAGCTCTAATAATATGATACCAAAGAGACCCATCTTGAGATATAAAACGCCAAACCCATTTAAGGAGTAAAGCCCTATTAAGAGCATAGAAGCTCGAAATCCCAAGACCCCCACGTTTTTTCGCAGCCAAAACCTGATCCCAAGCAACCCATGTCATTTTCCTATCAGAATGATTAGTGCCAATAAAGAACTTACTTCTGATTTTCTCAAGGTCTTGGAGAACACCCAACGGAGCCTTGTAGATGGACATCGTAAACAAAGGAACGGCGCCTAACACAGATTTTAAGAGAGTAAGTCTTCCACCTATGGAAAGAGTTTTGGCTTTCCACCTAGATAAACGAGACTGCACTTTCTGGATAACAGAGGACCAAGCAGAATGTCGTGTCATATGATCGCCAACAACCACGCCTAAATATTTGAAAGGAGTATGTAACACTGCACAACCAATAGAAGCTGCACCAAGAGAAACGGTCTCCTCCGGGACACCAACACCCATCAATTGACTCTTATGAATATTGATCTTCAACCCTGAAGCAAGGTGAAAACATTTGAGAATTTTAATTAGGTTATCCAAGTTTAAATCCGACCATTCCCCTACAAAGACCACATCATCCGCGTAAAAGAGATGAGATAAATTCACTTCATCATGTAACTGAAGACCTTTAAAAGTTCCATCATTCACCGCTCTACATACGGATAGATGGAGAGACTCCATAATCAAAATAAAAAGCAAAGGAGCCAAAGGGTCTCCTTGTTTGAGACCACAAAATATAGGAAATTCTTTAGTAGGGCTACCGTTGACAAGGATCGAAGACATGCAAGAAGAGAATAAGCCACGAATCCAAGAGCACCATCTAGGACCAAAACCAAAAGCTTCAAGAACATCAAACAAAAAATCCCATCTAACAGAGTCATAAGCCTTAGCAAAGTCAACTTTAAAAATTAAGGATTGTTTTTTCTTCCGTTTACACCAAGCAATAACCTCATTCAAAATAAACGGCCCATCAAGAATCTGACGATTCTTGAGAAATGCTGACTGGGTATTAGAAACTAAGTCTGAAATAACAAACCCAAGACGATTAGCAAGAACCTTGGTGATGACTTTGTAAACGCTTCCTATTAAGCTTATAGGCCTGAAATCCGATACAAATTTGGCGTCTGCCACTTTAGGGATTAAAGTTATAAACGAAGAATTACATCCCCTCGGGAACGCCCCTTTCTCAAAAAAATGCTTAACTGCTGCACATAAGTCCGAGCCAATAAGATTCCAAAAGTGTCTAAAAAACTCAAAAGAAAATCCATCAGGACCCGGAGATTTGTTTTCGCCACAATCCCAAACAGCAGCTTTAATCTCCTCCGAAGTAATGTCACGATCTAAGTCACCTCTTTGATCATCACTAAGCCGATTCGGGAACGAAAAATTAAGCTTAAATCTGGTAGAAACCGGCTGCTCAAAACGCGAAGCAAAATGTGAAAGAAAAGACTCTTTAACCATTTTTGGATCCGTACACCAGTTCCCGTTATTGAAAACTCCCCGAATAGCAAGCTGAGCACGTTTTTTGTTAATGATCCCATGGAAAAATTTAGAATTTTCATCACCATCAATAGCCCACTTAATTTTGGCCTGTTGCGCCGCGTCTTTGATATCAGATTGATTAATATTAAACAATCTCTGAGAAACCTCCAAACGACACAAGAGAATCTCATCAGAATTGACACCACTATCTAGCACTTTATCAATGTCAGCCAACTTATTCAATAAAGAAGATTTAAACCCCTTTTTCAACACAATCTGATTATTTATCCAAGGACGAATTATTTTCTTCAACTCCTGTAACTTCCTCTTAAAACAAATCATTAAGATCTAATCTGATTCGACTTTACTTTTCTCGAGCTACTAACTAAAAACTACAAAGTTATGGATTATGTTTTATAAAATTAAAAAAACAACATGTTAATCTTCTTTAAACATTCCATATTCATAATTTATGACAATATTTTCATAAAAAATTCATATAATTTTGTGTTTATGATATATAATAATTTGCAGATTTGAATAATATTAGAAAAACTATTAATAAAATGACATTATAGTAGGAACTTATGATCCCGATCCGATATTATGATTTCGATCTTGCAAACACGAAAACGATCGTGAGTGGGATCCCGATCTTGAAAACCTAGATCACAACCTTTGATGCTTAGCGTTCACATTTTATCAAGGTATTTTGCTAAAAGAAAGTAACACAAAATAAATCAGAAGGGCAAGCTTATTATTCAAAATACAATAAAAAGGTAAGGTTGCAATTAGTCTTTTAAAAAACTTTTATTTCATCTAACAACCTTAAAAAATTAAAGTAATAATATAACCACTACTAATAAATGAGTGACACAAGGTTAAAAAAAACTCGCGCTTCACGAAGTGATGAAATCTCTAAGTCAAGTTTCATTTACGTTACGGAGTATTATTCAGTTGTTATTAACATTTGTTTTACACAACTAATAACATTTGTGCTCAAATGTATAAATTTAGATAGCTTGTTTTTTGTATCAGTTCATCTTTAAAATGTTTGTTTCCTAAGCACTTAAACAACAATTGTCAAAATGGGTTGAACCTGATCTAATCTAACGGTTGCACCATGATAGCTTCGTTTGTATGTATAATCATCTACAAAATACTTGAACGTTAGAGCAAAAAGTGGATTGAAATTTGTATTTACAATCGATCAAAAGTGAACTGTCATTGCAGGCGTTCAAACTTGGATTCGTTGGCAAACTAATAAGTACTACCACGATTCAATTTCACAGGAAAAAAGATGGATTTTCACATAAAAGAAATTGAGCAACGAAAACCATTCATGGATTTTCACATAAAAGAAATTGATATAAAGGATGAATAATGTAATCTTGCAACATTTCAAAAGATTAATTAAAATTTTATGCGGAAAGGTATGATTGTCTTTTCTACCTTCTCCCGTCTCTACATTTCATTTCCTTTGTGTTCTTTCTTTCAAACTACAACACCTTCGCATTCCTTCACTCTTATTTTGACAATGGCACGTGTCTCTACCACTTTTATTGTGAGCTGTTTTTTGGTGCAATGGAACAAACGATGATTTGCGATTTTAAAGATGTATACGATGATATTTACGAAAAAAATGCGAGAAAAAAGAAGCTATGTCAAATGGGATATCGAGTTTGAAACTTGTTTTTTGAGTTGTTGCAGATTAATAGAAGCTGGTGATTATATAATAAGGCTAGAGGAAAATTGTACTTGAGTAAGAAAAATGCAAATATGTAAAATGTGGTATGGTGATTTTGAGTTTGGTTATCGTGTGGCTGTGTGTGTGAGGGGGTACGAGGGCTGCAGGATTATGTCCAAAATGTGGCTAAAAAAGGAGGTGGTAGTGTGGTACGGTCTCCAAAAAGGTGTACGAAGGAGGAGAAGTGGGAGTCATGGATCGGTATAGGAATTGGGTTTCATCGAAAGTGGCATGTGGAGAAATAATGATTTTGTTTGTTTTAAGGTCTAGGCAACGTAAACCATGGTGATAGGCGGGAAATCCTATGAAAATACATGGGGTGGCGCGTGGTGCAAGTTTGTGAGGTGAGTGAAGGTGAGGGTAGCAAAGACACCAAAAAATGCGTAAACATGAATAGTCGAGGTCTTTTAGAAAGAGTCTTGTGATGGGGATTTCGTTATTAATAGCGGTTGAAGGGAGAAGGTTAAGGAGGTAAGTGGCCATATGAAGAGCCTCAACCCAATAGGAAGAGGGTAGATGTGCTTGAAAGAGGAGCGTACGAATAACGTTATTTATGGTGCGTATCATTTGTTGCATCTTGTCATTTTGTTGAGGGGTTTTTGGGCAAGAAAATCTAAGTTGAATACCACGTTTAGCAAATAATGTGTGTAGGCGGTTATTATCGAACTCACCACCATGATTACATTGGAAATTCTTGATTTCACATTTAAATTATTTTTTAACATAATTATGAAAATGTAATAACTATCGAACATGTCAGATTTAGATCCTAGGGGATAAATCCACAAATAGTGAGAGAAATGATCAAGAAAGAGAACATAATATTTAAAACCACTAGAACTAATAATATGAGAAGTCCATAAGTCAGAATGAATTTTAGGCAGATGGTTAATTAAGATCGATATCGGGTTCCTAACCATGATACTAAACTCCCTAAGGAGGCGATGGAACCCGTTTTAGGTCGGTATGAGAACACTCTTGTCGGGTACTTCTTAGGAAAAGCTATAGCTTTTCCAATTGTGCAGAACTATGTTACTAATACGTGGAAGAAATATGGCGTGCAAAAGATTATGAAGAATGAAGCGGGTGTTTTCTTATTTAAGTTCTCTTCTAAGGACGGATTGGAGCAGGTGCTCCAACAAGGCCCATGGTTAATCCGCCATTCACCTCTTATTCTTAGGAAGTGGTCTCTTAATGTTCCCCTAACCAAGAATGAGGTAACTACGATTCCTGTTTGGGTTAAATTACATAATGTGCCTATAGTTGCTTATTCGGAGGTTGGTTTAAGCTTGATTGCTACTCAAGTGGGGAAACCGGTTATGTTGGATTCATTTACATCTTCTATGTGTGTTGACTCGTGGGGTCGGATTAGTTATGCTCGTGCGTTGGTTGAAGTGTGTTCAAATTCAGAATTGAAAAAGGAAGTTAGTATGGCTATTCCATTGGATGATGATAATGGTTATTCGACAGAAATCATTCGTGTCGAATATGAATGGACACCTCCTCATTTCAGCGTTTGTAAGATATTTGGTCACACACTTAGTGAGTGTCCAAAACAAGTGAAAGAGGTGGTTCATAAGGTTTCTAATGGGGTGACTAATGCATTGAATCAGGTGGTTAATAACGATGAAGGGTTCACAGAGGTAAGGAACCGTAAGAATAAAGGTAAGAGTGTGGTTTCTACATCTCAACCTAAGCCGATTGGAGGCGTTAAACTCTCCAAGCCTAAGGCTAATTTTTGGAGACCTAAAGTCACGACAACTTCTAATCAGGTTGGTACCAAGAAAGATTCAGATCCTAAGGGTGTTCAGCAGGCTTCTACTTCAAATGTTAAATCTGGTAAGGACCCACAGTCTTCTAACTCTTTTGGTATCTTGGAGTCATTGGTGGATGAGGATGTTCTTGGTTTTGTTAGCAATGGTAAGGGGTCACAAGATCAGCCTATTAGTAACATGGATTCGCAGGTGCCGGGTGAGGCTTCTAAGTCGTCTACTATCCCATCTTTTACTACTTCTGCAACAAAAAAGGCGTTGGAGCAGTCTACTATCCCTTCTCCGAGTACTTCTGCATCGAATAAGGGTAACCCATTTTCTAAGGTGGGTGAAGTAGTTGTTTCTGACAGTGATGATGATGAGGTGTATGAGCCGAATGATTATTTGGGAGATGATTATTTTTCAGATGAGTATGCGGCTCAAGTAAACGACTTACCGGAACAATTCAAGGAGTTCAAGCTTCAAGGACGTGCTGGGAAGTAGTATTTTATTTTGTTTTGTTTTTTCATAAGATTGGCATGTCATCTTATGTTGTTTTTTGATTGGTCTAGTTGTTGGTTGCTAGTGGTTCGTTTATGGCCTGTCATAAATGATCTAGGGTAGTTCAAGCGGTTGCTTGAGGTTTGATGTGAGTATTTTAGAGTACGTTTATTCCAAAGAAATATTCGTGAGAATATTCCTCGGGTCGTGTCCCAACGAAGGTTTGACGGCGATTTCGACGTAACGAATGTGCTCGTGTGAAGTGAATGAGAAATATTTGATTGGATTTGTGAATTAAGCTACGAATGATATGAAGTAATGATAAAAGTAAACTATAAATGCAATATGTACAAGTATGTGATGCATGGAATCAATAAACGCAAATAAGACGAAAAACGTAAACGTGAAAACGTATTTAAATGTGAAATCTAATGAAAACGACTCCTAAAAATTCAAACAAAATTTCTAAAAATCCTAAATATTCAAAAATAATTTTTAGAAAAAGAATTAGATTTATTTTTGTATTTTCTGAATTATTGTGAATTAAAAATGATTTAAAAACTAAGAAAATAGAAAAGAAATAGTAAAACAACTCAAATAAATCTGAAATTTTTATGGAAAATCTAAAATATTATTCTAAAGATACTGTGAAAAGAAAGTTTTGAAAAATAAGCTCAGAAGTGCTTATTGGCTTATTTTCAGCTTATTACATGTGCTTAAAAATAAGCACATGTAATAATTCTGTATAATAATGACCATTAAGGCTTCTTACACTTATATAAACTCAAATATATGAAAATAAGACCTAATGATTACTAGAAACAAGGGAAGCAGCCAAAAGCTTTGTAAATAAGCTCAAAATAAACTCAATTAAGCACAAATGAAGTCTAATAAGCAAAATACTAAGTAACTAGCAAGAATACATGTAAGTGAATGGAAATCAGGCAATGAAACCAAAGGTACAAGCTGAAATCACAAATGCAAATGAAAATGGAATTCAGCAAAAGCTTAAATGGGACAGACTTTATGCTGAAAATAAGCAGTGCAAATAAGCAGTACAAGCAAATCTTGAGGGGGCAAAAGTGAGTCTACCAAGCTGAGAACAAGAAAACATGAAAAGCCCTATGTATAACTAACTAATTACTAACCTAATTTGATGCAAGAAAAAGTGATGATGAGACATTGAAAAATTCTATCTGTATGAGCAGTTATCAAAAGCAGNCGGAAAACCGAGGATGTTTATTATATTTTTGGAGTTTTGTTGAATACTTGGTGACAAGTATTCCCTTTTTATTTATCTATTTTTTTTTTACTTTTTATTTTTTCAAAAACGATAACTTCCCGGGAGAAGGTTCTTCAAATCACAAAACAACAAACGTAAACGTCAAATTCGTTTCAAGCCTTCCCCGGCAGCAGCGCCATAAACTTGATGTGAGTATTTTAGAGTACGTTTATTCCAAAGGAATATTCGTGAGAATATTCCTCGGGTCGTGTCCCAACGAAGGTTTGACGGCGATTTCGACGTAACGAATGTGCTCGTGTGAAGTGAATGAGAAATATTTGATTGGATTTGTGAATTAAGCTACGAATGATATGAAGTAATGATAAAAGTAAACTATAAATGCAATATGTACAAGTATGTGATGCATGGAATCAATAAACGCAAATAAGACGAAAAACGTAAACGTGAAAACGTATTTAAATGTGAAATCTAATGAAAACGACTCCTAAAAATTCAAACAAAATTACTAAAAATCCTAAATATTCAAAAATAATTTTTAGAAAAAGAATTAGATTTATTTTTGTATTTTCTGAATTATTGTGAATTAAAAATGATTTAAAAACTAAGAAAATAGAAAAGAAATAGTAAAACAACTCAAATAAATCTGAAATTTTTATGGAAAATCTAAAATATTATTCTAAAGATATTGTGAAAAGAAAGTTTTGAAAAATAAGCTCAGAAGTGCTTATTGGCTTATTTTCAGCTTATTACATGTGCTTAAAAATAAGCACATGTAATAATTCTGTATAATAATGACCATTAAGGCTTCTTACACTTATATAAACTCAAATATATGAAAATAAGACCTAATGATTACTAGAAACAAGGGAAGCAGCCAAAAGCTTTGTAAATAAGCTCAAAATAAACTCAATTAAGCACAAATGAAGTCTAATAAGCAAAATACTGAGTAACTAGCAAGAATACATGTAAGTGAATGGAAATCAAGCAATGAAACCAAAGGTACAAGCTGAAATCACAAATGCAAATGAAAATGAAATTCAGCAAAAGCTTAAATGGGACAGACTTTAAGCTGAAAATAAGCAGTGCAAATAAGCAGTACAAGCAAATCTTGAGGGGGCAAAAGTGAGTCTACCAAGCTGAGAACAAGAAAACATGAAAAGCCCTATGTATAACTAACTAATTACTAACCTAATTTGATGCAAGAAAAAGTGATGATGAGACATTGAAAAATTCTATCTGTATGAGCAGTTATCAAAAGTAGTTAGCTAAATGTTCACATAAGCCAATTTCACAAAAGCAAATGATTCAATCACACTGAAACACTAACTATCAAGCTCAGGCAAACAAGAATTAAGCATAAAAAAAAACAAAAACTAAATCCTCAAATCTGGCAATCCTGATCTCAGCAGCCTAAATGGCACTTTTATGGGCAAAATAAGCTGTGCAGACAAGAGATTTAGTAGCAGACAAGTTCAAATCCAAAAATCTGGAATTTCAAGCTCTTAAAATCACCAAATATCAAACAAGTAGGCCAAGTGATTGAGCAGACATCAACTTATCAAACTGAGCTATTGGACAGATCATTGTTGATTTTGACTATTTAAGTTTTTATGAAAATTTGACTTTTGTAAAATTCTACTGATTAAAGCTAGTCCTAAATGTACTATGGAGCTGATATAACACTAGTTTAAGCTAACTTGCACTATAATGCACCTATTAGCAAGAACACTCAAACTGAATATTTAACATGCATCTGTAAACTAGAATCTAAGCCTAGATTGACTTTCTATGTAATAGTCCTATTGTATTATGCACTATCTCACCTAATTTTACCTAAAGTAAACTAAAAGTGCAGATCAAACAACAAGTTAACATCAATAACAGTCCAAACAAAGCAGATCCAAACAGTCATATATTGAGTAGATTATACTAGCACTAACAGATTACAACCATATTTCATCAATCAAACAATTGAACTAATTCACATAGTATCAATAGAGTGCAAATGAACAATGAACAACATCAATAAACGACTAAAACTCATAATCTCAGATTCAAGCTAGAACCAGCATAAGTGAAACAGAGAAAATGTAGCAGGATCAAGTATACTACTAAACAACTACAACTGAATATCTAAGATGTTAAATGATGAACAAGAGCAGAATTACTCAACAAATAAGCAAGAAAAACAGGTCTAAAGTTATATAAGCAGATAGTGCAATTCAGAGTGAAAATTAAAAGGACTTACAAGCTCAATGCCCTAACTGACATAGGGTAAACAATTCAATCCAAGCCTATCTCTTAGATAGGCAAAATCATACTTCTGAACCCAATACAACTTCTGATTACCCCAGATTCTCATATGAAAAAAAACGCCTTTGACTATGTAGACTGAAGCCATTAGAACCTTTAACAACAACTATAACAATTTTATTTCATTACAAGCTATTATGAAGTTTATGAAAACAGTAAACAAAAGCTTAAAAACAAATTTGAAATCAACAATTTGCTTGAAAATTAAAGGAATATGAACTGAAAACTTTATTTAATCTTGAAATGAGTACAATGTGAAGACTGAAATACAAGTAAAACAGAATTACACTAAAAATGACACTAAAACTACACCTATTCCTAAACTAACTACTACTATCTAACCATCTTTAAGTGAGAATAAGGAGTGCTATATATAGCCGACTGAGGAGCTTGGGGTGCCTTCACAAGAATGGTCCAGAAGCAGCATCTCCCATGGAATATTCCCATTAGATCCCTCGTGACACCCAATAACCAATCAGAGCTCTTGATTCAATCCCAATGACGCGTTCTACCCAATCAATTGCTGCCACGTATCATTCTCGTGTGTCAGTCGTGTCAGGGAGATGGGAAGTGACCATAGTACCCTTAATTGTGGTTAAAATGAGGTGGGATGGGGTAATTGGGAGTAAAAGGGATTAGGGTTCTTATCTTGGAGCAGGGTAAAAGGGAATTGGGGAAAAAGGGTGGAAAGGGCGCGTTCGTTTATTTTTTATATTATTTATTAAATTTGTATGGACCGGGTATGGGTTATGGGATTGGGCTTTGGGTTTATTATTTTTGTTTTTAGGCTTGGGTATTTAAAAGGTGTAATGGGCTGGGTTAAAATTATGTATTAATAGTTTTTGGGTTTTGGGTTTTATTGTTTTTGGCAGCTAAGTAACCCAAGGACCATTAATGAATTTTCAGATTTTCAAGGGACCAATTATGTAAATATTTCCAAGGGACCAATCTTGACTTTTTGAGATTCTATGAGGACTTGTTTTGCCATTCTGAGCTCAAATGTGAAAAATGCTTCCCGGGCTCCGGCTTTTGTACACTCTTCCATTCCCGTGCTCGGTTTTCCCGGTTTTCGCTTGATTTATGTCCATTTCTCAAATATCCTTACCTGCACATTTACAAACACAAAAAAAACATGTATTTGGCATATTTGGTCGGGTTTTTGGTCGTTTTGGTCTTAAAATGGTGAATAAAGGGTATGTGATTTAACACATATCAAGGTTAATGTGGTACTTTAGCCACATTCCATTGTACTTTCAACGTTTTATTGGTTAATATATTTTACCAGGGTGGAAGGTACCTTTTACCCAGAATGAATAATATCAAAGCAATGTTCAACAATAGAGTGAACTATAAAAATGAAGCTTCACATGTTTGCCAAGTTGGCGAGCATGACAAACATGTGTAGATTGTCTTTATTACAAGAAATTTAATGACGGGAAACAAGGGATCATTGCATGTCGTGACCGGAATGACCGAGACGTTGATGCCACGTGGATAGTGGACGGCTTGGTAACTGGATAGAGATTACCCGAACTGTCACATCAAAGGAGGATATGGCGAGTCAAGAAATCCTTCACAGAAAAACCAAAAGCCTCAAATTCAATAATACAATTATTATCCCTAGTAAACTGACGAACAGAAATAAGATTTTTAATTATATTAGAGGTTATAAGTACATTATGAAAGTGTAAAGGGCTATGAAGGGAAGGAATAATGTTGTGGCCGGTGTTAGTGACGGGAATAGAATTACCGTCACTAACATGTACAGATGGGTATAAACGTTTATTAGAAAGAGTATTTAATTACTTGCATTAGAATTTAAATGCGAGGAAACACCTGTATCCATATTTCATGTCGGGTCTTGCAATGTCATAGTGCTAAAAGCACTATGGAGAAAGGTAACTTGAGAGTTGAGACGGGTACATGGCCGGTGCGGGCTCGAGGATGTTGTTAGAGGTAGCGGGCTGTGGGTATTGAGCCTGGTAAAGGTGTTGTTGAGAAGTCTGTTGGGCTGCGTAATGGGGCTGTTGGCCTATATAAAGGTGTTGGGTTAGTGGGCCGTTATACTGTTGGTGGTATAAGGGTGTGGTATATGCATGTGGGGTGGGCTATTGGCCCAAAGGAGAGGGAAGGGAGGCTGCTGTTATACGAGTGTGGTAAAAACCAGGGGCCTAGGTAGTAGGTTGTATTATTTTGGCTACTGATTGAAGTGCCAGACCCACGACCAGACTGACCAAAGTTATTCCCATTGCTATTTTTTTATTGTAAACCATTTGTGTTTGCATCGATCACCAAACTTGCACGTCCCCTTACTAAAATGATTACACAACTGTGGAATCTGTGGTAAAGATTGTGACTTAGTAGGTTGAGCATTAAAAGTACCTTTGGGTCCCGAGGAATTAGTAGCCACAAGAATAGTAGGCGAGGACGAGCTACTATCAAACATGGTGGATGAGTTGGTTTTCTCATTCGACGTAGACTCCTCAAGTAGTAACATGTTCCGTGCCGTTTCAAATGTTGGAAGAGGTTCACGATGACGTATTATTTTCAAAGTAGTGGCAAACCGTGAATCTAACCCATTAATTGCATAAATAACCAAATTTTTTTCACTAACCGGAGAGCCAAGATTTTGAAGCCTATCCGCCATAGAGTTTATTTTGGTACAATAGTCGTTGATAGACATTGTTCCAATCTTGATAGAACGGAGTTCATCGTCAAGATTAATCGCCCTAGCATCCNTTGTGACTTAGTAGGTTGAGCATTAAAAGTACCTTTGGGTCCCGAGGAATTAGTAGCCACAAGAATAGTAGGCGAGGACGAGCTACTATCAAACATGGTGGATGAGTTGGTTTTCTCATTCGACGTAGACTCCTCAAGTAGTAACATGTTCCGTGCCGTTTCAAATGTTGGAAGAGGTTCACGATGACGTATTATTTTCAAAGTAGTGGCAAACCGTGAATCTAACCCATTAATTGCATAAATAACCAAATTTTTTTCACTAACCGGAGAGCCAAGATTTTGAAGCCTATCCGCCATAGAGTTTATTTTGGTACAATAGTCGTTGATAGACATTGTTCCAATCTTGATAGAACGGAGTTCATCGTCAAGATTAATCGCCCTAGCATCCTTATCATCATGAAATAAATTTTAATTTGTAGATGGTCTCATAGAGCTTTTGCATTACCCGGTGTGGAGACGACTTGTTCTTGAAGGGAGTCACATAAGGATCCAAGGATCCACATCTTGATGAGATCATCAAGCTTGCACCACTCTGGATTAGGATCACTGGTCGAGGCTTCTACTTCTATGTGAGATTTGAGACCGAGACTACCAAGAATGTATCTTGAAGAAAGAGCTCCAAGAATTGTAGTTGTGTTTTTCAAGGCTCAGTTTTACGGTAACCTTGTTAGTTATGCTAAAAGGAATTAGTTTATCGGCTGAGGTAGGTGGAGGAGTGTTGTCATCACCGGCCATGATTGCCGAATGTGTTGTTAGGGTTTAGGGAGGTGCGGCAGAAAAGTGGAGAGGGGGAGGGAAGAGAGATCCAAGTATTGTGGAGGAAAATAAGGGAAAGATTGTTTAACATCTTGATACCGTATTGGAAGGTTTGAATTCATTGATTTGCATTCATCTCAACAACCGTATAATGTTACGTATGATGATTCTAGAGCAAACATGTATGGGCTAGGCCTAATGTAATGCAAATGGGCCTTATGCAAAAGGCTAACTAGTAGTACACAAATGTCAACTAATAAATATAATGCACTAAATATTAATCTAAAAAATTGAAATAAGGGGTTTCGAGTCAATCTGACCGGCTAATATTAAAGGCCCGCTCATTCAGCCATATAAGGAAGTAAAGATTATAAAAGATTGGTGGATGATCAGCTTCATCAAAGAAGATAATGCTTGGTGCAACCAGGGGAGCTCTACGAAATGTATTACGTAATATAGCTTCACCCTCTCCAACAGTGCAACATACATTGAAAATAATTCTGCACCACTGAAAGATGGCTTTAAAAAAAATATTATAGTTAGATGTTAAAAAAATGTCAAACAAACCTTAAAGAAAAGAAAGTGGCTTGAGCAGCATGAGCCGCTGGTTTAGCAAGAGTAGTTTTAGAGCATCCCGGCGGTCCATGAAGAAGAATTCAATTTATATGTGGCGCACCCACCCAACCTTGTTAATGCATCAGCATATTTTAAATGTCACTCAACAGCTTGCTTGAGTTTCGTCTGTCGACATAAGTTATGCGCAAGGAAGAATAAAACATGAAAGTTATGTGCAAGGTGGAACAAAAACAGAAATGGAGCAAGGAGAACATGAAATTTACAAAAAAGAACTCATCTGTTATCTTTTCCAGCTTATGAGATATTATTTATCCCACGAAGAGAGAATTAAAAAGTAAGTAAGGTGGAATTGAGATATTTGCTAAAACTTGACACCTTTGGTCAAAGCTCAGACACCTTAATTGGTCAATCAACTGTACTGAATATACAACTCCCTAGAACAAGTCCAATGAATCAACCGGAAAGCCTAGACCAATAAAGTGAAATTTGGAAGGAAAATACCACACCACACGCAGACCTTCTACAAATGCTTTACGCAAAAGGTTAATATATTTCATCAAGAAATACTGGAATGTAGTAACATACTATCATACATCTAACTGATGGAAATAATAGCGTACGAGAAGAAGAAGTTCATATGTTAATGCTACTAGGATTGGATTTAAGCTCAATGAGCATTCTTCGCATGAAGATTCTTCAATTGCATCCATATATGTTAAAAAGACTTCGGAGAATTCACCCTTCCTGAAACAACAAAGTGTCAGACTGTGAGCTGGCAATCGTCTAATGTTGATGAGAGGTTAAAGGTTTCAAAAAGAATATTTTGGTCACTTAGCTACATGTTGGCACCTTACATTTACTCTTACTCGATCAATGGCAAGTGAAAGTGATGAGAACGAACCACACCATGTTTAAACAGACTCCGGATGTAGAAGTAGTTTTTATATCAGCATAGGTGCCAACTTCAGTTGCATAACAACCTTTTTAGCCTACCAATTCAATTTCCTTCGCATATTCTTAAGCTAATGTTACACTTTAGCTCAATGCAATCATTACAAAACATTAAAAATATTTTATTAGCACTGATATAATTCAGTGTCCATGTAAACTTGCATTAAATTTACTAATTTTCCGCTTAGTCAACAAGTTATGATTAATTATAACCAACAGGACACTCAGATAGAGTTAAAAGAGCAAAATTTACCTTACTTTTCACCATTAGTGTCATCAGGATGGTCTAAAGCGGGAAAAGGTGAAACCAAGCTCTCAACAGCAATACATGCTTCACAATATCTATCGAAGTTTTGAATCTCTGAGCATGAGCTATTTATACAATCATTTCCACCAATTTCCCAAAAGTACTTTCCCATCATTAGAAATACACAAAGGCATTGAAATATAATGCATCCCAAGATCAGTTTGACACGGAATGGACACCAATTTAGACCAAGAATCTTTCACTCCGTAAACCTTCATCACCCAGACATCTGCATGACTTTCACGATAATTACATAGCACACAGAGCCGTTCGCCTAAAACCCCCAAACCCAACGTCTTATCACCTTCATCATACTCAGGTTGCAAAACTTCACCATAAGTCTCTTTTTCTAAATCAAGAGAAACTATTCTTTGCGTAAACGATGACCCAAGACTTTCATAAGTCAACCAATGCAATGCTCCATTTGAAAATTTACCATGACCATTGGAGTGAATAGCATGAGAACAATCACCTAATCTCTTCCAATTTCCAGTTTTCACAGAGTATATATGCACTCTGCTATCAGTCTTAAATTCAGCTTCAAAATTACTAGACATTTCAACAACTTTGTAATCATCGCTAGACTCATCGTACCCAAAAGAATAGCGTGCATGCCATCCGCGGCGACTTTTTCTCCTACGAAATGGTAATCCATTCCATATTCTAGTACTCGGGTTGTATATAAACAGATTATAATCATCATCATTGTTTAGAAAAAGGCATATTAATCCATTACAACACCCAACTATCGAAAGATCTCGAGGTTGAGTTCGTTGCAATGGATTGTCAAGCTCTAACACATTATTAATATCAAGCATCAAATCAGAAAGTGGGAAGCTGTTGAGATTGTTTCTTTGTTCCCAAGGGATGGTAATAAGTCTATGATGTTCACAGTTAATGTTGGTACTAGATAAACTATAATGTCTTTTAATGAAATGTCTGTCGGATATTAAAGAGTACCATGATTCGCAAACAGACTTACATCGTAACAGCGAAATAACCGGAAGCTTTAACAGAATTTCGATGATGATTTCCACCGGAAGAACAAGAATCGCTTTCTTTGATTTTTTCTTGTTACCCATTTTTGTTTTCAAGGGTTCTTAGTTGTTACCCTTTATGTTTTCTTCATTGTTGAATTGTGTATGTTAGTTCCTATAAATGGTTTCATTACCATTTTAACTTAGGGGCTGTTTCTATTTTTCCTTTAGCTAAGAGTTTAGTGAGTTACAGCCTGTTAATGAATGGGGAGGAGCTATATTTTCACACTCTATACATATAGAGGATTTAGTAGAATTTGTGGGCCCAAATATGAAAAGTAATAATATTAAATAAATGGACCCTACATTCCTTCCACTAACAGAAAAAAGGAAACGCCCCCTTTGCAATATTTTTTATGAGAAATGATTAGGAGTGCTAAGCTCATGCTTAATTTTATATCTAAAAGTATGTAGCATTAGTTCATTCTTTTATAATGAAGTGGGTCATTCAGTTACAACCAATGAAAGAGTGACACCTAAGCTTAAGCACAAAATTAGACATGAGTTTATGTCTCACAATCATTCCTCATTTTTATTTGGCATAAATAGTTGAAGGGAATTTTTCGAAGAAAAAATGGATTATGGACCAGAGGCGTAGCCAGGATTTTATTTTTGGGTGGGCCAAATAATTTTCGACACACTAACGAGTATAAAAAAAAAACTCAAAATAAAATACATCACACTAATTGTGAGCTTTTAGACATTTTGCAAGCACCACCAATGTTAAAAAGATACATGAACTATAATTAGAAAAGATTAGTTATGGGCCTTATTCAAAATTTTATTTTGGGCTTAGTAGTTAAAATTGGCATATATATACAAAACATATAAGAATATCATGGGCTTCTAGGTGGGCCATGGCCTACGCCACTGTTATGGAAGTGTGTGACTTGAAACGAAATGTTCCAAATGTTTCTGGAAATTATTTCTCTTAGTGGACCATTTGTATCTATATGCTTGGACGTGCCATCAAGAGCTCCAACTGCTTATTTTCAACCCCCCGAAGCATTTCGTCGCTTACTACGCCCTTCCTCGAATCGGAAAATTATGTGCTATCATATTGATTTGTATCAGCTAAGTTCACGTGTTAGAGATAAGCGAAAATAAAAGAGAATCAGTTTCGTGTTAATGGATACTCTGAGATAGAGCGAGAAAAATTGAATTTCTTTTGTCTTGTTCATTAATACGGCTTATCCTAGTGAGTTTTACAGACCCGTTGGACCAGAAGCTTCTCAAGCGCATACATTTACTTATCTAGTTGGAGACCAATGTCAAAATGTACATTTAAGTAATTGCCCCATAGATCCTATATTTATCTATATTAAAAATAAATCATGTAACATTGTAACAAACTGGATTATTAATTATACAATTGGTACTTCGAACTTGGAACGAGCATGAAGAAGTAAACCGTAGAGGTAGGGGTTATTAGAAATAACGGACAAAATCAGGAATAATAATATGGTTTTGATTGCTGGAGATGGATTGGACTGCTATCATAATTATCTTTGGGATTTCATCATAATTATCTTTAAGTCATGGTTCCACCAAGGCCTGACTCCTCATTGCACAATATTTCATCCTAGCCCATGATCAACGTAGTTTTGTCGATTGAAATCTTATATTTGAGGTTACTTGAGATTTTCTTCGTTTCGCATTCGTATATTCACATTTTCAAATAAAGAAGTTTGACTTGTGAGGTCGACAAGACTCTTAAACAACTTTTTCGAAAATAACTTGAATCATATGGGAACTTCATAAAATATACCAGTAACGAAAGAATTTTGGTATCTAAGTTTTCACCAAAGCTGACATTAATTTGATATTTTGATAGTCATATGTTTAACTTCAAAAGTGAAACTGCATCCCATAAATCTTTTTGCAGTAGAAGATGAAGATCACTAGACCAAAGGCAGATACAAGATATGCGACCAACAAAAGCTCCTTCTGGGTTGTTTATTTTTTTTGTTAGCTAAGAGATGGGTGGGGTCCATATGGGACCCATTGCTCTTAGTGTGTCTTAATGGGGAGAGGAAGACTTTTGATGCCTTATAGATATAGATGTATTAGTGGAAATAAGTAGGTTCCACACAAAAAAGAAATATTATTAAATACACTTGTGGACCCATGTGGACCCATTCCCTTAGCTAAGGGGAAAAAAAAAACATCACCTGATGACAACCAAAATGTTTACTTTTTACACTAAAATAATACTGTTTGAAAAATTAATTCTAGCACACAAAATTGAGTAAAGTTTGATTACAGAAATGCAAATTCCTCTTAACATATCATTATATCACTAGTTTTCCAAGTGTTTCTTTTTTTTCTTTGGATATAGAGGTTTATAAAAAGTGTGGGTCCCCCTTCTCTTAGTACCACTTATTGGGGAGGAATGCAATTTTCCCACTCTAGTGATATAGACAATGTAAAAGAAATTTGTGGGCCCAAATAAAATAAAAACAATATTATATATGCAAGTAGTCATTAAGATGTTATAAGATAAAAAAGAAACAAGGTTCGCTTCAAAAATCATTTTTGTTTCATTGAGTGGTTTTTTGAATGTCATTAAAGGAGCAATTGTGAAACTTTATTGCTTGTTAATCATATCAGTTGTAGTGTTAAATGTAAATAGGGCAAGTCAAAGTTATGCATCCACAAATATTTATATTAATTTTTTTCCATTTACATATATTTATTCAAACACGTAGCTAAATAATTTAAAGTTAGTTCCATTTTATTATTTCACAGAAGAAATTTGGCTTCTTTTGACAAAATGATACTAAAAGTAATATATACTATATATAAGCAATAATAGCCCATTGCAAGCGTAATTTATCATGCCTTAACTTGATGACATCAACTAAAATTAAAAGCATCTTTGGCCTTTCATCAAAACATGCATTATTAAATTTTTAATTCAATTATTAACTTCAAAATAATGAAGGGATATATTTTTTAATCTAATATAATATCCTGTAATTCTTAATTATTATTTAAGTAAACGTCGTTCCTTGAGAGAAGCCAAGTAGAAATCGATGGGAGTTGATCAATGTAAGTTTTTCTTATAAACAAACATTTTAATTTGAATTTGGCATTAACTTGGCAAAACAATTGGGACAGTTGCTTATATACACCTCTAAAGATATATGTATGCAATTATTTACTTTCGTAACACCTTCGGAAATATTGACGAAAAAATTTAAATATATTAATAATTGGTAATAACTAAAAAAAGACAAACCGATTTGCCAATGCACATAAATTAAATACGTTTATAATACATTCGTAGTGGTTTCGCATTGCATTCGCAGTACGTATTAATTAAAATAAAAACAATTACTTAGACGTCCTGAGCACCATCTTTAACATTATAAACCGTTCATGTCTTTTCAAATTCATTGTTAAAGAAGCATCAGAACTCAAAGTGGGTCTTGTTTCACTTGTGAACAACCAGCTTCAAGTTGTAAATTTGTGCGCCAAAAATAAAGTACTTTTATGCAATTGGAGATACCATCAAACCCTTGGTGAACACAAGCATCTATGTAGAACTCATGTAGAAAATGATGGACATAATTCATGTTCATCAGAATCCTTATGGGTCATTTTAACCCTGTTGTTAACCTTTGATAAAACATCCAACATTTTATGGTTGTTGAAGATATTAATTTGGTGAGATATGATTCATTGTAATGACGTGGTGAGAGGTCAAAAACTAATGGAGGTGCGTGCGAGGAGATATGGCCGATTATTGTGAGAGTAGTAGGGTATTAAATAAAATAATAAATAAGTGAGAAATAGGAGTGCAATGGGTGCAGAAGAGTAAACTCGGCAAAACGTGTTTCAGTGTCCTAGTTTTAACAATATATCACAAAGTTGAGTTTGGAAATAAGTGTCATCTTAGGTGTCAGTTTTGCAAATTTCCCTATATATTTCAGTTGTCTTCATGTATATTTAATATGCATATGGTTTTTGTCTCAATGATATCTTTTGTTATGTGAGAAACTCTCCGACCAAATGGTCATAGCTTTAAGTTCTTCTTAGAACGTTTGAAATAAATATGTTATATATATTGTGATAAGTAGTTGCAATTTAGAAAAACATAAATTTTCATTGCAAAATTGTGTTCATATATAAAATGCTTTTTACTATCCCGAATTTGAGCAAGTGGAACTCCTACTACCCTAAAGTATTATTGGTACCTTATAGTACCTCATATTTGGTTATTTGGTTCATATACTACCCTAGCCCTAATTAATATAGTCACATGACTTTCAAATGTCATACTACCGTTAGTATTTAACAGAGGAAATTGGATGTGAGATTAGCTAGTGACATTTTTTCCTTACTTTTTTGGACAATTTTTCTTGTATGTCTTTGAAGATTATTACTCACTTCTTCAATATTGATCCTGGAACGGATTATTACTTTTTGGAAAGGTGTTGCATTATTTTTTTATTATCACAAGTATTAAAGTGGCACCATAAAAAAAACCATTTGGTCCAATTTTTTTTTTTTTTTTTTTTTTTTTGTCAAATTGAATTTGCACCATAAAGAATGAAAATAACACAAAAATATTAACGGAGGTTGCATATACCAAAGACACTTTTGTTGAAAATAGGAAAATTAGCACATTGTGTTCGTTAGAATCGAAATTTGTCAAAACCTTGTGATTTTTATTATTTTTTTCTTAAATTTTTTAAAAGTGTTGTAATAGTACAATTTGTTGGTTGTCGGATGTAACACGGGTTTCACTCAATTTTGGATCACACTCATGGACATACCACTAGGGTGTCAGGTGTGGCACGGGCTACTAGGGGTGCAAACGAGCCGAGCCAAGCCCGAGCTTGACAAGGCTCGAACTCGGCTCGGAAAAAAAAACTAGGCTCAAGCTCGGCTCGATAGCTCGTCAAGCTTTAACCATCTAGGCTTGAGCTCGGCTCGATTCAATTTCGAGCAAAGCTCGAGCTTTGCTTGAAAAGCTCGAATATATGTATATGATTACACATTTACACCTGATGCCACACATTCAAGAGTCAAGAAGACCATATCTAATGTTATCACCTTGTCCCACTAACTGAACACCTATTAGAGCATTATGGCCATTATTCCTTATTCGTAGTAGTATTTCCAAAGAGAATGCCTGATGGAGTGATGGCTGATGAAGACGAAGTGATGGCCAAGAAGTGTGCACTGTTAGATTGTAGAATACAAAACGTTGCGTTGGAATAATTAGGGTTTGAAGGGTATATAATTAATTAATTGTTTATAGAGTAAGTCCTTCTAACTAGGTTAATATTCAAATTAATCCACATTTACTTAAAGCTCAAAAAGCTCGATAAATGCTCGAGCCGAACTATCAAAAGCTCGAGCTCGGCTCATTATATGTTTCGAGCCAATATATTGGGCTTGAGTTCGGCTTGAGCTCGCTAAAAGCTCGACTCGATCGAGCCAAGCTCGAGCTCGAGTTGCTTGATAAAAGCTCGGCTTGTTTGCACCCCTACGGGCTACACTCAATTTAAGGTCATGTAGTATAATTTTTTTATGAAAAGTGTCTCTTTTTTGTATATGCAATCTCCATTAATATTTTTGTGTTATTTTTTTTCTTTATGGTGCAAATTTAATTTGACAATTTTTTTTTTGACAAAATGGTTTTTTTATGATGCCACTTTAATACTTGTGATAATAAATAATTGTCGAAAAAAGTAAGGAACAAATGTCACTAGCTAAATTTCACATTCAATTTCCTCCGTTAAAAACTAACGGTAGTATGACATGTGAAAGTCATATGTGATCATATTAATTAGGGCTAGGGTAGTATATGAACCAAATAACCAAATATTAAGTACTATAAGGTACCAATAATACTTTAAGGTAGTAAGAGTTCCACTTGATCAAATTCAGGGTAGTAAAAAGCATTTTGGCCTATAAAATTTGATATCTTTTGATAGTATTACACACTTCTATTCCAATATAAAAGTAACATAGATAAATCCCTCCCTCTCAATTTATATGTCGTCTTCACATATTCATTTCCAAAGTTTTGTTCCATTAATACAAACAAAGATACAACTCAATTTCCCCATGTTTTATCCGCCATTAATCATTCTTCAACAACAAAACCTCGTTTCCATCGTTTAACCAAACAACAAATAATCATTCATAACCTTATATCTCATGCTCACAAATATATAAAACATTTCTCAAAAACCCTTTTGATCCTCTATTTTTTTTTAACAAAATCTAACGTGTCGAACTTGTTTACGACAACATGGCTTCATTGATGTCTCATTTGTCTATGCACCCTGCGAAATTGTCTAGTAACAAATGTTTTACGAGTAAAATATCGCCTTGTGTAACGTTATGTAGAAGTCAACGTGTTGTTGTTGCTAATGTTAATAACTTGTCTAGCAAGGTACCCTTTGGGTTGTCTGGCAATGGGTTGAGATTTTCCGGGTGGGACCGGGTGGTGAGACCGCGCAGTTTGGGTGATTTTCAGGTGGTTAAAGCTGCGGCTGCGGCGGATGGTGAAGAGTTTGATATCTCTGAAGGGTTTGCGTTTATGAATTTTCACGTGTTTTAAGATTTTGGTTTATTATACATAAAAACTTATTTCACATTTCTTTAACTTTATAAATTTTGTTTTTTTTCTATGAAATACAACCTATTTTTAGTGTTTTTTATTGTATGTATTTAAGTTCATTCAAAGTGTAACTTATTGTCATCTTCTAATCCTTTGTATAAACTCTTATTCAGTAAAGAGAAGTAAATTTTTTTGCTAAAAAAGAAGTAAGTGTCGAATAGTTAGTAATAATTAATGGTATAATTGTGAGTTAACAAACTGCAGGTTGGCAATAGCTGAGCCTCCAAAGAGCTTTCTTCAACGATACCCAGCTCTAGTTACTGGATTCTTTTTCTTCACTTGGTAAGTTACACTTTCATACTATACGAGTTGAGTTAAACCTCGAGATTTTATATGTTGCCTCGAGGTGAGCTCAAGGCATGTCGTCAGCATAAGCCTGTTTCATGTTTTGGTAATTGATAGCTACTTGATTATTTGCATTTGGCAAGTATTGTGTTTTTCTAATAGGCTACTTGCATTTTCTTTAATGCAGGTATTTTTTGAATGTTATATTCAATATACTTAACAAGAAGGTCTACAATTACTTCCCATACCCTTAGTAAGTTCATCTTATTATCATCAGTAATAATTAAGCAAAACAGCAAACAATAGCGTACGTATTATCTGTACCAAATAAGTCATATATGCATACCTACGTACCGGTTCTTTGTACACTAACTAGAATGCCATGTTACGATATAAAACCTTGTTTAGCCCATTGATTTACTTTATTCATGTTGTTTGATCGCCAGATGAATCCAAAAAAATTGGTTATGATCCCATTTTTGTTTAATGTGTTCAATCCTAAAGACATGGCTGTGCTACCAATTCAACCCTTTTACGGTGTACTAGTTAAGTTATTGTCAAGTGTAATGCACGTAAAATGTGTTTTATTGAGTGCTCTGTAATACCTAACTGTGAAAACTTTATAAAAGTATATTTATATTTACAATACATGTCTTCTCAATTTGTTTAAATTGAAAACGAATACTTGTAAAAGAAATTTGTGCATATGATGACTTAGACACCTAAGTCCGCAACTGGTTTGAACCCTGGGCCTCTTGTGAGGAAACCAAGGACCTTATCACTAGGCCATTTGGTGGTGGTTTGCCAAACTTATATCAACAATTAACAATATTCATTTCTTTGAATTTCCAGCTTTGTTTCGGTTGTTCATCTTCTAGTTGGTGTTACATACTGTCTGATCAGTTGGTCCATAGGACTCCCGAAACGTGCAGTAAGTTCCTTTTCCTTCACATAGTACAATCGCACAATGTACTGGTACCAACTTACCAATGTATAAATGTATTATCTTTTCATGTTATAGCCAATTGACAAGGATCTCCTAGGTGTCCTCACTCCTGTTGCAGCATGTCATGCTCTCGGTCATGTCATGTCTAATGTTTCATTTGCAGCTGTCGCAGTGTCTTTTACACATACTATCAAAGGTACAAAAAAAACACTAGCTTTACTTGGTGACCCGTTTCACTGAGTCAACTCCCTCAAATGTGATACTTACTTTTTTTATGTTGTCAACAGCTTTGGAGCCGTTTTTCAGCGCTGCAGCTTCTCAGTTTGTTTTAGGCCACCAAATCCCGCTTCCACTGTGGCTATCACTGGCCCCTGTGGTTTTAGGTACATATCACAGATAAAATTATTTGTTACAGTTTTAAACACTTGAAAAAGAAGAACTTAGTCCTTTAGATGACCAAATTCAAAAAATAAACACTTGAAAACATATTTAGTAACTTTTTACCCGTTTGACTTGTATTTTCTTACAAACGGAGTAGACCAGTAAATTGTAAATGAGTTGGCATTATAACGTATAGAATTGCGAAATTTAAAAGATTCATATGTGTAGGTGTATCAATGGCCTCACTGACCGAACTTTCTTTCAACTGGCTTGGGTTCACAAGTGCCATGATTTCTAACATTTCTTTCACTTATAGAAGCATCTATTCAAAGAAAGCCATGGTAAGATCAATCTTTTATCGAGTTTAAGCAGTGAAGCAAATCTCATAAAAAATAATATTAAGCAAGTTGACATGGGTTGCCTTTGTTATATTTGGATTTGCAGACAGGTATGGACAGCACAAATGTATACGCTTACATTTCGATAATTGCCCTCTTGTTTTGCCTCCCGCCAGCAATACTTGTAAGATATATATGTTTTCTTGATTTAGAAAGTATATGTGGAAAATTTACAATCTGATCATAAACTAGGGTAATACGAGTCGTGTTTTTTACTCTAATAATAAGTCAAAAATGTCATACGGGTCAAAAGAGGTCGGAAATCACTAAAAGTACATACTTTAAACACATAAAACCAAGTAAATAAATTTCAAAGAAATCTATATTATTATGATTTATGAAATAATATACTTTGTGTAATAATATTTGTCACATTAATATTGCTATCGAAAGCGATTTGAACCTACAATTTCCAACATTTTTGTTGTATCTCAGATCGAAGGACCCAAATTGATGCAATATGGATTCAGAGATGCGATAGCCAAAGTTGGCATGGTTAAGTTCGTGTCCGATTTATTTTGGATTGGTATGTTCTACCATTTATATAACCAAGTAAGTAAACCACAAATCATTCAATTCATTTCCAACATCAATATTACATAATAAAATGTGATATTTCATTATATAATTGTTAATGATTTCTTGTGTTTCAAGATTGCTACCAACACTCTTGAGAGAGTTGCACCGCTTACTCATGCTGTAGGAAATGTATTGAAACGTGTTTTCGTGATTGGTTTCTCCATTATTGTTTTCGGTAAATCCATATTTCAACCATACAATGCATACATTAACATAAGCTTGAGTTTTGTTCATTATTCTGAGATTTTTGAGGCATAACCTATGACAGGGAATAGGATCTCGACACAAACTGGAATTGGTACTGCAATCGCAATTGCTGGTGTTGCAATCTACTCAGTTATTAAAGCTAACCTTGAAGACCAAAAAAAGGTATGAATCTTGTCCATACTTATGTCTGTCCGCTTTTTTACTTAGGTAGTAAACTAATGGATCAGATAACTAGTTTCAAACCAGTAGGCAGTAGTTACATTTGGACCAGACTAAAATGGGTCATTTTCATACTTTATGATAATGGTAAAATACGATAAATGATAAAATGACACGTAGGTGTAGGTGTTGTTTGTTTGATTAAGTTGTTTTTAGTCTGAATCTGACTATGACATTTGACGAGTAAGAGGTAGCCATTAAGATATATATTTTTTGTCAAAAACATGAAACAGCGCCTTAGCTAAAAGAAAACATGTCTCATTGCGTCGAATGTGTGGAAAGGTACTTACCATATATTAACCTACACTTAAAACTAAACTGTTTTGGCCCAAACTTCTTTGATCTTGTTACATGACCTTTGTTTTGTCATGTCTAAGTTGCATATAAATCACCAACCCGTTTTGTCACCTCTGAAATTTAACATAAATAAACTGTCCATGTGTCGCTTTTTTAGAAGAATGCGGAGAAGTCAAAGGCGGAGTAGAAGCTGCAGTTTTAAAGGCGGAGTAGAAGCTTGTGAAATTTTATGTACACTGCCGGTTTCTAACTGTTTTAAAACTTCATCTTTCTCGATTTCGTGTTCTAATTTGTTGGATAGTTGGATTAGACGGCATATAAGGGAAATAAGCTCAATCTGGTCAATTTTTACCGGATAAAAGAGGAAAAAGAAAATGTCTCTTAAAGTTTTCAAGATTTCTGCATTTGTAGTTATTCAAGATTTCTGCGTTAAGCACGTAAGCTAACTCTAATGGGCTAGTACATAATACATCTTAAACTTGATAAACATATAATTTATACAATTTTATTTTGTGTTATAGATGCGTGCTTACTTGTATAGGCGATTATGGACGAAGTGGTCTATAAAATTTCTACTATTAATGGCCGAGTTTCTAATGGACGCTTCTTTATATGATACCAACATGTTTTTTTATGCCGTCGTCGTCATCTTCTCCTATTTTTCTTACAAAATGTTGATAACCAACAATGCTAGCCGAAACTTATCACGGCCAATATAACGTGTACATCAAGGAATCTGATAAAGTTGACATATGACATATACGCGACACTAGTTGTTTATGTATTTCCACAACTTTCGGCATTTGTATTTCTCGAATGTTATAACAAATGAGCTTTCATTTTTCATTCCTTAGGGGGTAAGAGAAACAAAAGGTAGTCAATATATGTTTAAGATTGTAAGAAAAGGAAAAGTATAGCAGAAAGCATAAAGAACACTAGAACTTTTAAATTTTCAAAACTTGAATGGAAACCAACAATAGTATTTGTACCTAAAGTAATGAGAACACAAGCTTTCTAAAAAAGTTTGTGGTCTTGTTAGAGCTATAGGAGAATACTCAAACCGTGTGTTCTTTAGGATATCTAAATCATAAAATATTTTGGTACATTCTTTTTAGCTATTGCTTTCGACATTTTGTCTAACTATTTGTGAGGTTTAAGCCATCATGACACACATTTAAATCATTTTTTTTAAATTTTTTTTATTTATTATTATTATTTTTTAAGATAAGTTGACATGACCGCTTTAAAATCTGCAATTTGTGATTCACACACTTTTGTAACGAGAGTTACAAGCCATTTTACCAGCTTGGTCACCCGTTAGTTAAGAACTTAAGATATTGCCTTTTTCTATATTTTAAAAATCTCTGGGGAAAGATCTTATAGGTTGTTGTTTTCATCGTTGTTAAGATCTCGATTTTGATCTTACGATTTTATGATACTATAAAGCAAAAACGATCTAGATTCTACATATGTTCTTAACAAGTTTAAGATCTTATAAGATCCTCATCTTGACCATAGGATCTTAAGATTTAATCCTATTAGATCTTACTTTTCTTAAACCGCAAACTAAAACACTACAAAATTATGAATTATGTTTTATAAAATTCAAATATTCCATATTCATAATCTAAACAACATTTTTCATGAAACATTATATAATTTTATGATTATGATATATTAGTTTGTAGATTTGAACAATATTATAAAGATTATTAAAAAAAATGATATTAAAGTAGGATCTTAGGATCTCGATCCGATCTTACAATTACGATTTTGCAAAGACAAAAGCAATCTTAAGTAAGATCCCGATCTCGAAACCTTTTGTTTTTAATCTACTGTTATCTATCTTCATTAAAAGAAAAATGTTAACAAAATAGTATTTACATTATCCATATGTTTAAATGAATAAATCATTGAGTATAGAACAAAAGCTGGAATAGCTCAGTTGGTTAGAGCGTGTGGCTGTTAACCACAAGGTCGGAGGTTCAAGCCCTCCTTCTAGCGTTTTGGCACAATTTAATTTCATAAAAGCTTCTTAAAATAAATAAATGGTTAAAAATTGAGGGGCATTCCGAGAATTGAACTCGGGACCTCTCGCACCCTAAGCGAGAATCATACCACTAGACCAAATGCCCAATTTGGTCTTTATTTCATACATATCTCATTTATACTTATCATAAACAATTGATACGGTAAAAAATGTCACAAATACAACATTTTGGGTAAACCTGGTTATTTGATTTTGTTATTTGTAGCTATAAAAGCTATGTTTAATCTTTTATATAATAAAAGAATTACATCATTTCGGAGTTTTTTGACAAAACAATCTTAGTGAAAAAAAAATTGGACCAATAAGAATGCTCGATTTTGACACATAGGCGAAATCGAGCAATATGATTGGCCAATAAAAAGTCAAAATTGAATTGATTTTGGTCAAACTTTAATAAATTTGGTGAAGAATTTAATTGAGGAAAAAAAAACACATAAAAATATAGGTGTCAAATTTATGAAAATAAAAACTTAAAAAAAGATGAGGTAATTAATAAAACATTAGTGGTTGAATTTTAAATATATTATATGTAGTTAA
>LBNU01023758.1:142653-175865 GCA_014162995.1 Artemisia annua
CAATAAAAAGTCAAAATTGAATTGATTTTGGTCAAACTTTAATAAATTTGGTGAAGAATTTAATTGAGGAAAAAAAAACACATAAAAATATAGGTGTCAAATTTATGAAAATAAAAACTTAAAAAAAGATGAGGTAATTAATAAAACATTAGTGGTTGAATTTTAAATATATTATATGTAGTTAAGTTTAAAATTATAAATCTCTATGTTTTTTGATAACTTTAGATAATAAACAAATAACCCTTTACACTTTATACCCCTACACTATATAATATGAACTTTGTTTACAATTACATGAGTATTAGTATTGGTTTGAGATTTGCATCCATTAAACTTACAAAATTTTATAAATATTTGAATTAGTTTTAATATACGTTAAATACTTTTAAAATAAATATTAGTTTTAAACTTTCATCTGTTAAAATATCTTTTTACTATATATGTTAAATATAAATAAGAACTCATGTTATCTTATTTAAAAGTTTAATCTATACGTACACGAGTTTGAATATTAAATACAGTTAAATTATTATTAACGGTAATATAAATATCGAATGGTAAGTACGAGTTACTGTGATATGAAAATAAATATACGCGATTGTACTTATAACGACTCATATAATTATTATTTAAAGTTTATATAAGGATATCCGGAAAAACATTTTTGAAAAACTTCATGAACGCTGATTATGTGCTATTAAAGTCGCACATTTTGTAAAACATGATATCAATAGTTAAAGTTAAACAACAACATCAACATCAACATTAATATCTATGTCAGCTAAACAAAGTTAAATCTTTTATCGAATAAAATTTTTACAAAATATTAATTGATATTAATAAATAATGAAAAACTCAATTGATATTAATAAATAATGAAAAACTCATGCATACTTATTAGTTGTACTTATATCATAATTTTAACGGGTAAATTCTTATATATCCATATAGTAAACAAAAATTTTAAAATAAATTTGATGTATGTGTAAATCCATGTGATCAAAGAACCTTTGGGTCATCGAATAAAATTTTTACAAAATATTAATTGATATTAATAAATAATGAAAAACTCATGCATACTTATTAGTTGTACTTATATTATAATTTTTACGGGTAAATCCATATAGTAAACAAAAAGTTTAAAATAAATTTGATTTATGTGTAAATTCATGTGATTAAAGAACCTTTGGCCCGATAACATTATAAGGAGACACGCTCAAGAATCTAATACAGGGTCGATGTCACGGTTATATTTACAATTTCTGCTAACTATTTTTCTTACTTTCGCACATGTTGATGCTCTAACTTTTTAAAATATACATAAGATTTTCTGTTTTTATAAGATAATACTATATAATTAAATTTTTCTGGAAAATTTCGTGCGTGCACGGGTATTATAACTAGTAAATAAACATATGCAATAAAGGGTAGCGCATTTAATTGAGAGTAGTTAAATTCAGGAGGTGGACGGTTATTATGAAAGCACAAGCAATTTATGTATGTCAGAATTTCTTAAACGTAGCCTCATGGGCTACGTTAGTATTTTACTATTTTTCCTTGGTTATATACTAGAACAAATAGCACAGGGTTAGATAAATCGATACAAACGGATGTCATATATTTAGAGATGTTTGGCTAAGATTGTATGATGGACCTATGTGCTCGTTAACATATATGCCTATTAGCATGATAAGCAAAACTTATATGAGTGCATATTTGCTTAGATAAAAAGTTTCTGATAAACCTCAAAATTGTGAATTTTTAAAAGGCGGTTGAGTTTATATAACATTCTCCGTAACAAATTGTAACTTAACCCTTAATTATGAGCTAATCCAAACACCGTAGCTTATGAGCTCTTTGCCAATATCCTTTTTGAACATTTACCAATGTAAGTTAAACCAAACATTTGAGCTTATTAGCTTAATTAAAAGTAAGCTAATTTAAACACTAAGCATGACCTTATTTTACCCTCAATTTTATGAGCTAATCCAAACACCTTAGCTTATAAGCTTATCAGCTCATGTCCTTTTTGATCATTTACTAGCATAAGATAAACCAAACACTTGAGCTTATTAGCTACTTATTAAACATAAGCTAAATCAAACACACAACATAATCTTATGAGCTTTTAATATATAAGCTATAAGATGCTTATGCTTTTCTTACATCATACCAAAAAATCATGACCATTTGCACCAAATGTAGTACATAAAACGCATAAATAATAGTACCAACTACCAACCATTCAAACAGAATAAACTGCTGATTAAATTACAACAAGTGGAACAAAAAATAGCTGACTCTTAGATATACAAAAGGTAAGTCAAATCTACTCCTAAGGAATCCAACAAATACTACAACTTATAGTTGCTTAAGAGATAACAACCAAAAGGTCCAAACCCTTGGTGAAATCTCATCATACATACGAAACTTAGATCAGTCTCGACCATACCAAGCCCAAAAACAAAAGGGTTGGTAGCAAGAACCCGGTCGTGGTTGACTGGATGGTCACAGCACCAGAGTTATCGGTAATACTTCCTGAAGGAGCCATTCCACCGCCAAATGATGGGTTTGTATTGATCCAGTCCCAGTACCAGTGCTTGTGCCGGTACCCGTGCCTGTACTTGTGCCAGTTCCAGTGCCAGTGCTTGTGCCGGTCCCAGTTCCAGTTCCGGTTCCGGTCCCAGTCCCTGTTCCAGTTCCGGTACTTGACCCGGGTGGTGCCATGGTTGGGTTTGTTGGAGTTGAAGTGCCACTACATAAATTAAGAATGACAATTCAAAAAACATACAATACATTACGTAAAACCCTTTTTAAGAAAGGAACCGTGCACTATCTTACATTAAACCTTATAGGCAAAAAAGACACCCAAAAAAAAAGTTCACATCATTAAAGCTAGTATATGAAAACACGACAATCTCAAACGATCTTATTATTTGGTACTACGTGTTAGGTGAATTATTAAAGCATTGATGATCATGCAACATACATTATTTGCAATGATATTTTGGGCTTTATGAAAAAGCATAAGTGTGACCACACCATTAATTGTGATGATATCAAAGTAAAAAGCACAAAGTGTCCTAAAAAGACGATGTTGCATCTTATCAATACCAAACACCACCTCATAATTCAACTTTCATGAGTCAGGACGACTCACAATTGTATCATGCAAGTGATGTAACTAAATTTAATGAACCTATCAAATTACCAAAGGCTTCTTGGCCCAAATCTCGTTAGAGACATGTGAGATAGGAGGTGTAGTAAAAATTTGCCGTTCTAAAAAAATGAACCTATCAAATTAACTAACATAGTGCAACTAAGGTTAAGAGTAAATTGAGCAAGAAATCCAGATTTACCGACACTTAACAAACAACGGACTAACTTTTGTAACGAGTTATTGCTAGACATTTTGAACTTAAACCAGCAACATATATGGTCCATTTGGTCCTCATCAAGAAATGCAAAAAGAGCACTCATAAGATCATTCAAAAGGTATCATATTCTCTCAATCACTTTATAAAACACTCATAAGAGCTCAAAACATGTTTAGCATTTTTCAAGGAACCAATGAGTATTAAAAACTATATATTTTGAGGGTGTTCGAGAATGCTTATTTAAGTGTTAATCTGCTTTTTTATAAAAAGATAAACAGTTTGGGTCTTTGTATTAAACTATATACTTGCTTATTTTAGGTAAATAAATATTGTAAAATAAAAAAATAAAAAATAAAAATCATATGTTACATCACAGTTTATGTTCATAGTCACTAGATATTTTTAAGTATGGTAATTACTACTATTAGGTTTATTAAATAGCCCATGTGACAAGGGTATTTATAGCCAATCTATAGTTAAAAAGTAAACAAGCACAAGATCTAGTAACAATTTTCTAAAGATCTAAATAGGGCAGAAACACACCTTGAGGATCCAGAAAAACAAGCAGAACTTGCCCCTATAAACCAACAAGAAAATCAAGATATCAACACAAAAAAAAAGTAAAAAAACCATTAAAAAAAATGGACACTTTCAAAAAGGGTAAAACTGTAAAATGTAAATTACCAGATGGGGCTGTTTGGGTAACAGTTGCAGTTCCTTGAAATGAACAACTCAATGGGGTTTGACCCTTTTTCTGAAAGTAACTATTAACAGCAAAGTTGCAATGGTCTCTTAAAGTATTAGGACTATAACAAGGTCCACTTTGACTGATTTGTTTACAATCAGCACCAGCACCACAAGCATAATCTATGTTAGATTGCATTGCAGTGTCACTTACTCCAGTGTTGCATACACAATAAGCTGCACCTGTTTTTCAAGAAAATAACCATAAAAGTTGGCATTAAAAAGTGATAAGTTTTGACATTAAGAATAAAATCTAAAAGTAACCCATTTGAGAACTAGCAAAAATATTGTAACCCTTTTAATAAAAATGTAACATTTGTGAAAATAAGGCTTGGAGTAGCTTGAAAATATGTGATATAAGTTGAAAAATATAGATAAAAAAAAAAAATGTAATTTCAAATATAAAGTTATTCCTCTTGGATTTGTCCTTGAATACCTCAAAAATGTTTATGTCATGCATATATACATGTATATTGGGTTTATAAATTACGTGGGATCTTAAGATCTCGATCCGAGCCTAACTAGTCATTTATCTAAGCTTCAAACTTTACTATAAGTAAGTATAAATCCATAAATGTACTTAAAATGGTAACACAACTAGTAACAAAAGTACATAACAAAGTGTTTAATTTGATCTAAACAAAATCTTACTTGAATAGCCAGCCATAGCTAGGAAAATCACCAAAGAAAGAGCAAGAGCATTCATGATTGAAGCCAAAATGGTAAAGCAAAGTTTAGTGATGTGATGATATAAAGGTGGTGTGAATATTACTATTATTGATGATATAAAGTAGTACTAGCAAAGGGAAAGAATGATAGGTGAAATGAACCAAGATTTATAGACAAATAATGATACGACAATGACGGTGAGTGTGAGTGGGGGTGGCAGATTATTCGGTGGCAACTTTTTGTGGCTTTGAGAGAAATGGAATAATATTTTTGTTTACTTATGTACAGTGTACTTCATAATATTAACTATGCTAAGTTGAGCAAAGGAAAAAAAAATAACAATATAGTTTGGTGTAACTTCTTACCAAATAGAGAAACGATACTACGTAGTATTATCTTATTGTTGTATGCCTATCACAAAATTTAAGGAAGAAAGTGAGGTTTTTTTATGAATTTACATATAAACATTAAACATTTAATTAATAAAGGATAATTAGAAGAAAAGGTGAAAAACTATATCAACCTTCTATAAAATATCATGTGACTGAAATGTGTTTTAATTAAAATGTTAAGATTAAGTATTTAAAAAAATAATAATAAATAAAATAAAAGTAAAAATCTCTGTTACATTTTTATTGCTCCAAAGACCATTGTTAAGCAAATTACAACGACCATTTATCGTAACGGGTGATCTCATCCGTGAAAATTTTACGAGTTTAGTACATGTTTTACCAAAAAAATACACGTAATATTTACTTATTTTCGATATACACTGTTATCAGTTAAGCTTAAAACTAGTTTGATTGCATAAATTATCCATGCACCAATATACTTCTCCTTGATAGGTACTATTTCTATAGACTATAGTGCCAAATTAATGAATTATCCATGCACCAAATATACTTCTCCTTGATAGATATTTCTATAGACTATAGTGTGCCTTTGGTTTGTACACAAAACGGGTATATGTTGCATTTGTATTTCACTATTTCTTGTAAGTGATGGGTCAAGTACTTGCATTTGTATTTCACTATTTCTTGTAAGTGATGGGTCAAGTAAAAATATAAAATTCAAAATATATAAAGCATTAAAAATGAGGAAAAGTAGTAACACGTGTGTGGCAGGATCTTAACGTCTTTAAACCCATCTCTATGATTAAAGTTAACTCAAACTGGTTAACTTAACCCAACCCTACCTCACCTGTCACCCTACGTACCTTTTTTATTTGCTTGCTTTTCTTTTTGCATATGGAATATGTTAAAGAAGGAAATGTTCAATTATTTAAATGAATCATGCATGAACTAAAACATGATTACCACAGACAAGGTTAATGGATTTATTTTTTTATTTTTTTTGAGTGGGCTCATTATATTTGTTTCCTTTTAAGAATAGACTAATAAAAACCCTCTTCTCTTGCAGTGTTGTAGTTAAGTTATCGGGGATCTTGTGTAAAAACATATTAAGACATGACAACTAAAATATATTGTAATGACGTAACTTTTAAGTTTTATGAATTTTTCATCACTCTCACCCACTTAAAGTTAAATTTACCAAAAAACAAAATTTCATATGCTGTCATCATTTTGATGTTAAGAATGAATTTCGATACTACTATATATATATATATATATATATATATATATATATATATATATATATATATATATATATATATATATATATATATATATATATATATATATATTGAGGCCATCGGCGTTAGCACACCCTCATATACGGTTATGCTCTCTTGAATAAGTTGGTAATTTAGACATTACTGCAAACCACTTAACTTAAGAGAGTGGTTTCCATGAACTACATAGACTAGTAGGGTACCCGCGCGTTGCTGCAGCGGGTACCCTGAAATAAAATTTTCCGGTGAATCATGTATTTTAGTTTATTATGTTCTTTTTGACAACAAATTTACAGATATCAAAATTTTCGTTTGGCTCGTGTCCGTTCGGGCTCGAGCCCGTTGGCTCGTGTCCGTTCAGGCTCGAGCCCGTTTGGTCTGTGCCCGTTCGGGCTCGAGCACATTTAGCCTGTTACCCGTTCCGGCTTGAATATTTGTATAATGTGTTTTATTATTTGTATTAGTGACATTTAATGCAGGAATTGTGTTTAAGTTGGTTGTACAATATGCTTGATAATTTGTATTTCTTATGTAAGTAGTGTTTTAATAAGTGCATTAATTGTATTTATTGACCGGTTAATTAATTGTATTTAATGTACATAATGTTTTATTTATTGTATTTAATGTCAGTATTAATTGTATGTTATAATTAAATATGAGAAGAACTTCTATAAGTAGTATTGGTTGTTGTACTTATAGTTTTAGAAGTTGTATTGCTTAATTATAAGGATTTCTATTAATAGTAAGTCTTTCTTCATTATAAGATAGTTAGATTTATAATGCACTGCGTTAAACACGGTAGGAGTCTCGATTTTATTGAAATGCATTATATTCAGAATATTAGTACCAGAAGTTTTGTAAGTTAAGGTTTAATGAATCGCATCAAGGTTTTTGGTCATGGATCCGACACTGCTCACATATTCCTTATTATGTTGTGTATATATATATAATTATAGTTTGATATGTAAACAAATATAGCTATCCGTGAAATGAGATCACAAGGCAAATAGAGACTGATATAATTTTTTTCGCTAACCGTCATCATAAAACTTATAAAAGGTTTCAACGATAATAGTTCAAATGATGAAGGGACACACAACATAAAACAAAAAAGCATGAGTTCAAATTACGTGCATACGTCTCTCTAATCATGATGTTTACGCAATTTAGATCTTTCAATTACGGTTCTCAGTGAATTTCTTCTTTTAAATTTGTTTACATAAGTATAATCAAAGTAGGGCAAATTACCTGAAAATGTATTCAACTTGCCACTTTTTCTCATTGTATGTAGCTTTCTTTTTTTTTTTCCCAATGTGTCACTAAACTTGCTAAATTCGTCCATTGTGTGTAGCGGTGACTTGATTCACCTGCTGGAGCAGGTTAACCTAACGGTCGTTAGGTTTATCATTGCACCGTTAGTCCTTTANCTAACGGTGCAATGATAAACCTAACGACCGTTAGGTTAACCTGCTCCAGCAGGTGAATCAAGTCACCGCTACACACAATGGACGAATTTAGCAAGTTTAGTGACACATTGGGAAAAAAAAGAGAAAGCTACATACAATTGGAAAAAGTGGCAAGTTGCATACATTTTCAGGTAATTTGCCCATCAAAGTATGTAAATCACTTCTAATTATGAAGAAGGGAAAAAATGGTCAACATGAAAAAAGTACGTAGTCAAATTAACATGGTATTTTTATCTTTCTATTCATATTAACCTTTGCCTCGTACCTTTTGTTCATCATATAAACCAAAGAACATGATGAATAAAGCTGGATTGGTTTTGAAAATTATATTTGGTTGGTGCAGATAGAGGGTCCCTAGCTTTTGTGTAATTTTTTATGCAACTCATAATGAGTTTACCACTATAATTGGAGCCTTCTTTTCTTGGTTTTGTTTAGTTGTCATATAATATTACTATATTCAGTTTACATGTATCGACATCTGTCTCTTTCCTTTTATTAACCATATAAAATAAAGTCATATATATACATTCTTGATTCATGTTTATATACACTCGTGGCAAATAATTTTGTCGTAAATGAAACTTTTGCTTGTTGGAATGTTTCAACTTATAGCTATTTTTAAGTACAAAAATAGTGTAATCAATGGCCATCACAATTCGTTTCCGATCATTTTCTTCCTCTCCGGCGGCCGGCTTTCGCCGGTCGTCCGGTTTTTATTTTCTTTTGACTCTTTCTTGTCCGAATAAAGCTTTCCTGCAGATCTGCTTTTCCTTTTTGTAGCTGCTGCTGTTTGTTGCTGATGCCGCCATGGTTCTGCTCAGATCCGGTGTGTTGGTCTCCTCAGAGCTGTTGTGTGTGGTTGGTCATCGACGGTTTGTTAGCTGCTTTGGGATCTGTCTTAGATTTGTTAGGTTTTTGTATAGCTCCGGTTAGGATGCTTATTTTCTTCTTTGTATGTTCTTTTGTCGAGCTACACCTTTAAATGGTTGTGCCTACAAAAAGCTCACNATTAAATCATGTGTTTAATAATTTTTTCGTCTTAAATTATAAGTCAAATTATAATTTGCATAAAGTTTAAAAAATTCTCGCTAACTATTGCGGAGTATATTTATCAATCAAATATCACTTTATTGAATTTCTTTTAATTAATTGAAATACCAAAATGAATAATTATTTTAAAATAAACAAAAATAAAAACATAAACGTATAATTTGGGACCGAAATATAAAGAAGTACAGTAATACTTTTTAACTTTGAGTTGGCCTTAAATAGTATTGTTTTCTCACCACTATAGCTTTACGACCATCATGTTACTAGACATGTTTTTGTTTTTTGTTTTGGTGTTATATGGGGACACGCACATGTTATTTTATTCAGCTTTCGGATCCATCGAGAGATATACAGGCCCCACATACATCAAAAGACGGTAAATTTTTCTTACTAGCGGTAATTTGTTTTTACTTACAACAGTAAAATAAGCTTTAACGGTCAAAATCAAATAAAGATACGTATGTTGTCTGTTAAGCTCATTAAGGCGTTTATCGGCTTATGGCTATGTTTGGCAAAAGTAGCTGTGAGCAGTAGCAGTGAACAGTAGCAGTGAGCTGTGAGCAGTAGCTGTGAGCAGTAGCCAAAAAAGCTCACAGCTTCATAAAGAAGCATTGGGAAAATGAGCTTTCCTAAAAAATAGCAAAGCCCACAGCTCTCATGCCAAACGAACACTAAAAATCAAAAAGCTCATTTTTCACCGCTCATTGCCCAAAAAGCTCCAAAAAGCTTTGTGCCAAACATAGCCTATATGTTTTCCGCTTATATTTCATTTGTCGTATTTCTTTAGCTTATTTTTGGGACCTGTAAGCTTATATATGTTTATATGTACTGTCATAAAAAAACTTATATAAGATCATAAGTTTCAAAATAAGCAAAAAGTTGAGCTTATGAAATATAAGGAAAAAACAGATAAGCTTGTAAACCAATAAATAAGCTTAAACAAACACCCCTAAAATAAGATGACTTAATCAACTATTGCACATTAGAGCTACGCAATACGATCAATTTGGTAAGTAAGTTTATGAGATATGGTTAATTGATTTAAAAAACAAATATTCAAAATTTAAGACCCATTAAAGAGAGATCGAAGGTTGATTTCTAATTCATTAAGTTTCAAGATACGTTTTTCCCATTCATAGATGCCTAGAATGATCGATTTTTGTGGCGTAGCTTATATATTTTCTTGAAATGAACCTCGTCCTAAAATTTGGGGTACATGTCTTGCTTATAAAATGCCAATGACTATCAACATAGATGCTACTCTTGTAAAATTCACATGGGTAGCATAAGGATTCTAGGAATAGTAGTTTATTATTACACTTAGGGTAATCGGTACTACAAAAAGTATTTAGTCATATTTTGTTCAACCGCCATAAAGAATGTAAATCCCATTAAGAGCATCCACAGTCAATCATGGTAACTCATATTTACCATTGTAGTGTGATTAGTGGTATGTTCGTGGTGTGGAAACCGAGCTTCATCTATTTTTTACATTTAAACGGGTGTATGAGTGTGAAAATTTTTATTTTTGTGAAGAAAATGGTTAATTACATAGTGATAACGAACCTCTTGCAAGATAAAAATGGTGAGATACCTGTAAGAGGATAAATGTACGTGACGCTAAACTAATCAGGATAGTCTTATAGTAACCGTTGTTGATAGTGTCCTAATTAAGAGAAAACAATAAGAGCACTAGGTGACCATAGCTCATTTTATAGCAAAAAGTGTTGTCACTTCAGCATTTTTTTTAATAACTTCAAACATATAACTTAACTTAAAAGCATCATCCCTCAATCTTTCAAGTAATATGACACTATTTGGCCCACAAAAAAAAAAAAAAAAAAAAAAAAAAAAAAAAAAAAAAAAAAAAAAACGTACACACACACACACAAAAATAATATAAAGGAATAAATAAAATTATATAAATTGGGATAATGAATTTGACGCGAAGACCTATAACACGAGGAAGGGTGTCAACGGGAGCCTTAACACTCGATACCGAATACAATAATAAAAAAGCAAACTAGACATGGACAAACATGCCCTAGAGTGGCGCCAACGTAAATTAAAGAGAGTTAGTTACGTCACTAATAAAAACAGAAACTAACCGAATTTATAGCAACACCTTTCGATCTTATTACATTTTATCAAATCCTAAAAAAACCCTAATTTATCAATTTCCCTTTTTTGCACGTCACAAAAAGGGGGAATTATGATTCAATAGACATCACTTCCACTTTAGGTAATTTATTTTACATGCTTACGTACATTTGTTCTTAATTCGTATACAATTACGTATTTATTTATGTTTAGAATTTAGCTTTTGATATATGATCTAAGGTTGTGTCATGTAAGGTTTTTATTCGGTTTTGTTGATGTTGTAAATGCTAACCTGTTTAATTTGTCATATGACTTATTAGTCCTTGCAAAGTATGCATGGATGCTAAGAATACCTATATAATTAATGGGTTAAGCACGACATAAACTAACAATGAGCCCTAATTAAATATAAGTCCGCTAACTAATAGCCGCCCGCAATTGGAGCGGGAGAAAGACATGCGCTTAAACTGGTACGAAACCCGTTAAAAAGGCAGAATGAAGGCAAACCTTTGTTGAAGATATAAGTACCAAATGACCATGAAATGATTTAAGTACCTAATGACCATGAAACATGTCTCTAGATTGTATGTTTTAATTGTTATCGTGATGCTAGTTTGTGTTCTATGTTGAAAATTTATAAAGGATAATTGTGCGTTAACATTTAGTTATTTGTAAATGCTTGCAAATGAGGAGCAAATATTATCATAAAAACCAAGGTGGTGTTTGTTTATTAAGAGGCTCTGAATCTGAATCTGAACCGCACATCTAAATCTGAATCTGAGGCGTAAATGTCTGAATCTGACCGCATCTGAGCGGAACAAAAAACTCATGTTCGAACCGCACATTTGCTTGCTTGTACTAGTTTTTTTTTGGGTAAGCAAGAGGCAAAAAGAGGCATTCAGACACACCTCTTAAGTCTAGACCATTAAGATCTTACTGCCTCACGGAAAAAAAAAAAAAAAAAGCAAACGGTTTGAACGACCAAAATGTCTGACCGCGTCTGAACGGTTCAGATTAAGAGGCTGTTAAGAGCCTCTTAATGAAAAACAAACACCACCTAAGAATGAAATACATTATTAGTTGGATAGAGATTATTAGTATCACACTATTTTAGATTGAACTTATCATGAATTTCATATTCTGATATACATATATACAGCTGTGATTATTTAGTCCTGAGATATGGTATAAATATGAAATGTGTGCTTATTGGCATAATGATGGGTCTAATTGTACTAGTTCCTTTTCTATACCACACCATTCGGAAGGGTTCGTTTTATCCTGTGAGATGATCGATATAAATATGTGGTGAAGAAACATAGAGGAGATACATATGTTACAGAATCATTATATATCTATCTCTCAAACTTTGAAGAGATTGAGGTGTATTATAAGAAAGATTAATCAATATTCAGGAGGCTATTAGTTGTTTAAAAGCATTGCTTGACCGTTTCAGAATATTGCTGTCCACTTTCTGCAAACCGATAACATCTATTTAATTTGTACACGAATACATTTTAAAATATCAACTACAATACAGCAACAGATTGTTCACTATATGAGTTTCTATGCATGTGATCTTCGTGTCCTCACACTTTGCTTGTTATTTCGTTAGAAAGATAGAGATGAACATTGTATCTTATGCATTTATAACTGACATTTCTATAGCTCGGGTCCTGAGCATTACCGTGGAAAAGGTAGAATTTCCTACGCTAATCTGGATGATGATAATCTTTGCGCAAGAAGTTCTATAATCTCTCCTTTTCCACATCTTAAATCACAATCAGAACGGCGGTTGAGTAGCTATAAACCAAATGGATCCAGAACCAATCTCCGAGCCCACGACTCCTATTGCTTCTCCTAAACACCAGACTACTCCTCAATCACCTGTTAGAGATGAAACATCCATCATATCAGAGGAGCATAACAGCCTTTCTTCTGATGCAATCCCATCACCAGTTTCAGAGCGGATTCTTGAATCAGCACTTTGTAGCATATCATCCACAAAATCTCCACCCCTTCAAATAATGGAAAGACCCGAAGATCATTCTAACAGACGTTCGTTGTCATCTGAATGGAGTTCTGTTTCTAATGAATCACTTTTCAGTATTCATATTACACATAGTGACAGACATGACCATGCCCATTTATTGGCTGAAGATGCGTTTGCAGTACATGATTCATTGACCTTTATTAAAAGTTTCAGTAAAAGTGATGTGGATGCTTTAGATATGGAAACATTAGATGATTTAGATGAGCCACAAAAGGTTGTTCGGTGGAAAACACAAGTTGAACATCATGCAGATGAAGGAGCGTCTTTAGAAGGTCAACAATGTGAATCGTCCCCTTTAACTGATCACAAAACCGATAAACACGAGTAAGTTATATTCATTTTACTATTTGAAACGTTTTTTTTATGTTCTTAACGATTTAAGTTTTCGGAATGTGATGTATCTCTAATTTCTGTTGCAGAAAGAAGTATTGTTGGTCATCATGCGATTGTCGCTCCTGGAAAACAACTATGTGGTTATGTTGGAATGGTTGCCGGAAATTTATGACCTGTTCAAACTGTAAACCGAAAAAAGTTGGTTCTTCTCATTCGTAAGTGTCTTCTTTATATCATTTCTGTGAATCTAGAGGTGGCAATTTGACCCATGTATTTATAAATGGGTCAATTCAGATGATGTTTTTATCTTTAATTTGTCTAACGGGTAAAGTTGTAAAATTATAGTGTAATGCGTAAATGAATACTTGACATGGATTGAACAGGTCAAATACTCAAACATTGCCGAAAGTTTAATATTTTCTTACAAGCTAAGATTATGATCGAAATAGCATGTATTCTGTAATCATATCTGACTCCCTCGTTTTTCACAAAATATGTAAAATAATTTTGAGAAAAGTGTTCCGGGTCAATCTAATTCGGCCCAGCAAGTTCCAACATGTATCACCAATTGCCCGTTTTGACCGTTAATTCACTATCTATATGAAGTGATATGTTCATTATGGTTCTTTGCTGTACAGAAGCAAGTTCACTCAAGAATGATGCACCCAAAAAGCCGGAGGTGAAAGTTTCGTAGCTGGATTTTAAAAGTTGTTATTTAAGGTGGCAAAACAGACGGGTTGGATCACGGGTCAAAACATGGGTTGATCTGAAATTGGAGAATGAGTGTAAATGGTGTAGCAGGTAGAGTAATTATTTTTCATTCCATGAATTTTATTGCTACCACCCCATAAACAATCCTCACATAACGAGACAATGAAAATTTTCATTTGCACTTTAACCCAAAATGGAGTTTCCGTGGGAGCGTTAATAACAAATTGCGACTGTTTTTATAGGTCATTCTAGACCAAGATGGCTTTTCTATTCAATATCTATAACCTTGTTTATAAGAAACACTAGGAACTCAAATGATAGTTCTGAGCAAAACTAGATGTTATTCTGCTTTATCTTTTGATGTTAACAACGAATTCAAGAGTAGTTATATATCATCTTTAAATACAAATCCTTGACAAAAAAGAACTATGGTAGCTTTTGTATTTGTATACATTTGTGTCAAACCCGCCATTAAAAAGATATGTAGGAAGGAGTCAAGGGAATGCAGTAAGCTAATAACTTGTCTTGAGTGTTTGGCAAATCCTGATATTTTCAAAACACAAGTCCTCTTACCTATGTTGGCAAAATTACAAATACGAACCGACCATTTAGTGCATACACTGATTTATCAAACCTTGTTTGTTTATGAGGTTATTCTGGAAAATAAAGTGCGTAGTTTTTGTGAATGTTACGGGAGACGTGGTGTGCAAACAGTACAGCTGAACATTAGCTATGTTTGTGGATTAGTTGCTCCTTCTGATGCTATTAAACCCGCACGCAAGTTTGAACCAAACACCCTACAAGCTAGTGGAACTTTTCTTACTGCAAACAAAGTTAGAGTGAGCTTGTAGAAGATCTCATTAAAAAATAGACCACCACGTTGAATAGTATCACACTCAGCAGAACCTGCACCACACACATGGTCAATGTTCAGTTGAAGTAATTCTTCACCAAACTCGACATCGCATTGGCGAAACATGCAATTTTCCAACAATAACCTCGTATATAAACATTGTTTGGTAACCATTCTATGCACTAAATGGTCAAACACCGGTTCCTAATAAACAATCCGTTGGTAATTACCAACACAGAAATAAAACCTTGTATAGCTAGGTGTGACCACCAACGCCATTGAGCTTGCTTCCACTTTCATTAATGCAAAGTATGGTGATAGACACTTTTTGAGATGAAGGATTGAAGGTGCATAATGTTTGCAAAAACATACAGAAGCTACTTAAAATAGAAATCAGTGAAATATTTTAAATATCAATCTTGAGATGAACCAAATTACCTTGAGCTTAAACTTGTGTGAACCAATGCGGTTTTTCTCTTTCGAAAACCTTGAAATAATCATGAAGAGAACTTGCATGCAGGGCCATCTCCGAGTTTTTGGGGGACCTGGGTGAAAATCGACAATGAGGGTTTCAAAAACTAATGTTATTAAAAAAAAAAAAAAAAGTGTCGTCGTTTTATAAGATATAATGCAAATTAACTATTTAAACGTTCAACATATGACCTATTTAAGATATTTCCTCAACTAAACTGTTTTTTTTTCTTCAAGAAAAATATGGTACACACGTATATAATTGTTAACAGTACAAAATTTAGGGCCTCTAAACTTTCTGGGGCCCTGGACGGTCGCGGACCTCGCCCACCCTCAAGGACGGCTCTGCTTGCATGAACCAACCTGTATCCTCCTTTGGATACTAGATTTCCTAAAACCATACCCATATTTTCAATGAAATTTTCGTAAGTTCCTTCCTCATTGGGAAGTTAATGTAGATCTAGAGTTACAAAGCGAAAGAGAGAGAGAGAGAGAGAGAGAGAGAGAGAGAGAGAGAGAGAACACGATGTGAACCAAAAGGGGTTCGAAGGCATCCTTCTAACAAGGTTTGTGAGAAATGAAATCGGCTTCTTTTTTTATTTAGTTTTGAAGTTATACCTCCTCACAAATGAATTCACATTATTAGAGCACACGGTATGGTGCCTTTCCAATTGAGTTATACCTTAAATCTGGGGCGTTAAGGGGCACGTTACCATACCGTTGGTGTGAGTTAAGGTCGTGCGTTAAGGGGCACGTTAACACCCTAACGCTACGTTAAGCAGCTTTCAATAAATAAATAAATTTAAAAAATATAATACATTTTGCCCCCTAAAACGGCTAGTTTAGCGTTTGTCTAATGAAAGTTATGGAACTTGTGTTGTTTAAGATGCTAGTGTAGTTGTTTAGTTGTTTAAGTCGCTTTAAGTTTCTACTATACTTGAATTTGTGCTTTGTAAGTTGCTACTGAACTTGTGTTTAAGTTGCTACTGTAATGGATTTTTGTTGAACTTTGTAATGAAATTTGAGGTAATGGATTTTTGTTGAATTTGTGTTTAAGTTGATACTGAACTCGTGGTTTGTTGAACTTGGCTATGTACCTGCACTTTCCCACCAACACTGCTGCACTGCAGTTTTTGATGATGGCTTTGAAGTCATTGTCTAGAAGAATGGTCTCACCTAAGTTGAAGAATGATCTTAACGAATTAGGAGGGAATATGTAACCCTGTAATTCTGTTAAAGATCATGTATATATTCGTTTAAAACTTATGTATCTATGTTAAGACATTTTATGTAGTTTATATGTATTATTATATAAACGGGTCGAATTGTGTTTGGGTCAATAAATGCTATCCCAAACACCCGTTAAGGAAAACAGTTAATATAGTTTGGAAACAGTTATGTCTCAAGCGTTGCATCGTTCTGAGAATAACTGTCTTATCCAATAGATGTGTCGTTTAAGGGAACCATCATGTCCCTTGAACATGTATATATGTGTTGTCTCACAGAAGACAAACACAACCTTTGTACTCATACAATTTCGATATTAAATCAAGTATATTTATTATTTACCTTGTTCATTTTACTTTACAGTTTCATTATCAAATTTCGTTTCACATTTCATTCACAAACTACATGTCTCAATTCGACTTAAACAAATCCAAAACCAAAGTTGGTACAACACCTGTCCAACATTGGTATCAGAGCTATGGCTCTGGTTCTAGGGATGTACCAACTCGACCAAACCAAGGAGGCTTCTACACAGGCAAGTACCTACTCAGGGAAACCCCAATACGTCTCAACAAGTGGTGCAATAGAAAGAAAAGCCTGTCTCCACAGGCGAAAGATATGTTGGTAAAGAAAGTTTTAGAAAATCAAACCTATAACGAAGCAAGAATGAAGGAACAACAGACACAAGAAAGAATCAAGAACAGAAAAGATAGAAAGAAAGAGAAGTTGAATGCAACAAAAGGAAGGAGTGCAAAATGCTATATTTGCAAAGAGAAAGGTCATGTCTTTTGGACATGTGAACAAAGAAAGAAACTAGCATCTGCAGAATGTAGAAAAGAAGACGAATTGATGTCCAAAGTCCTTGAAGAAGAATTGAAGTATCCAACCACAGTACATGTGATTGGAGACTTCATGCTTGATGGTTCACAAAACAATTCGTGGGATGACATATGGTATATAAGTAAACAATACAAATACCACATGTGCCCAAGAAGAAACCTATTCAATCGAATCCACTATAGTTTTAAGATGATTGGAAAAGAAGAAATGGAAAGAAAATTCATCTTTTCATATGGATTGGGAGAAGTTGCTGTGAACATAGAAGGAGGAGAGGCAATCATTAGAAACGTGCAATACACCCCAGAAGTGTCCCTAAACATACTAAGTTATGATCTCCTTGAACAACAAGGTTTCATGATAAAAGTTGATGGGGCAATGTGCACGTTAAAATATATGTATGAGGAAGACAAGGGTGAAATGGAAAAGGAAGCATGGCATGGGAATCTAGATCAAGAGAATGAACAGAAAGTTGTGTCTGAACACAACAAATATTTAGACAATTATTTTGGATCATTGAATCCAAGTGAAGAAGGCTTGATCAAAGGTTTGGAAGATTTACAAGTCGACAAAAAGGAATCCCAAGACTATGTGGACAATGATTATCTCAGTTACAAGGGTACATTATATTCCATGAAAGTTAATTCATTTCCTAGATTTATATCCTTTATGAATCTGCTTAAGAATGATAATATGGTGTACATGAACTGGGATGTATTTAGTGGAAAGTTTTTAGACATGATTAAGTGGTTCTACCTAGTCTATTTGAATTATGATCATATGGAAGAAATACCACCCACTGTGGGATTTTTCAAGTTAGATCTTCTTGGTTTGTTAAAAATGGTGGAATTGCTTGGTGGATATGTAACTGTAACTTTGGGTGGAAAATGGAATACGATTGCACAAACACTTGGAATGACATGTGAGGAAGGAGAAATATTGAAGGATTGCTACCAGAAATATTTAGACAAGATTGTGGTGTATCATGAGACATCTCAGATACAATGGACATCGGACAAAGGAGAATGCAGTTGGACTGCACAGAACAGAAACCATGGTGGTTTGGATGAACATGCACAACAGGAAGGAAGGCTCAATGTCAATGGAAATCAAACAAGAACAAGCAGTGAAGATGATGATGGCTTTGAAGTCATTGTCTAGAAGAATGGTCTCACCTAAGTTGAAGAATGATCTTAACGAATTAGGAGGGAATATGTAACCTTGTAATTCTGTTAAAGATCATGTATATATTCGTTTAAAACTTATGTATCTATGTTAAGACATTTTATGTAGTTTATATGTATTATTATATAAACGGGTCGAATTGTGTTTGGGTCAATAAATGCTATCCCAAACACCCGTTAAGGAAAACAGTTAATATAGTTTGGAAACAGTTATGTCTCAAGCGTTGCATCGTTCTGAGAATAACTGTCTTATCCAATAGATGTGTCGTTTAAGGGAACCATCATGTCCCTTGAACATGTATATATGTGTTGTCTCACAGAAGACAAACACAACCTTTGTACTCATACAATTTCGATATTAAATCAAGTATATTTATTATTTACCTTGTTCATTTTACTTTACAGTTTCATTATCAAATTTCGTTTCACATTTCATTCACAAACTACATGTCTCAATTCGACTTAAACAAATCCAAAACCAAAGTTGGTACAACACCTGTCCAACAGATACAATTACCTCACATAATGAATGCAAACAAGCCTAAATTGGATATTTAGCAGGAAAAAAGTTGGTATTAACCCTCTCAAATCTGTAAGGAATCAAACAAATATAATGTAATAGTGAAATATGAAAAAGGGTTCTTCAACGTTATTGCTGTTCTTTTCTCTTTTGCTTTTCATTTTTTTAAATTGTTTGTAGGGCGGGGAGAATAAAACAATTTAGTAGAGTTGATGAAATGCAATCGCATTGAGAAGAAAAGAAAGAACAAAAAAGAGACAAATAGATCTACAACCAGTTTAATATTATAAAAAGGATACATATAAGCTTTACTTAGAGGTGACTTGCTTAATGCTACCAAAAAGATACCTAATTAATATGATAATCTGCAAGCATGTCTTTTATTCATATTGAAATCAAACAAGCCCTTTCAGTTTGATAATCAAAGAGCCAATCTTCAAGGGAGAATATCCTCGTGCCCACGTAATGTGAGGCCAACGTGTCAAATGATTAGCATGATTGTTCAAAAGCCATTAATTGCGATTCCAGCTCTATCTGTCTTTGCCGCTTTCTGAACCATTAGACAACGAATGACAGCTGCTTTTTAAAAAGAAAAAAGTTACAGAAATTAATATCATTTGGCGCTTATATACGAACAACGTTGGTGGTTAACTTAATTTAAGATGAATCACAAGATTATTTCTCTCAAAATATCACTCATTTGGCACTTATGCATCCTCAAAAATATCCAAATACGCACAATAGACGGAATTCAAAAGTATGACGTATATTAAAGCACAAAAAAAAAAAAAAAAAAAAAAAAAAAAAAAAAAAAAAAAAAAAAAAAAGATGGCTACACAGAAATTGAAAAAGTGATAGATTAGCTCCATTTGCATGTAATTATCCACTTTTTTTTCACAAACAAGCTACTAAGCTCTTAACAAGATCTTTACCCATACCACATTTTTTGACCTTATCATGTTATGATCAATGCAGTTAAGCAACATCAATAAGCTTCCCCCCTTCTCAAATTTGACCTTGTGCGCATATACTCTGTAGGTCATAATTAAGCATATCAAAATGCCAAGATATTTAAATACTGTCTGCCCATTTCAACAAATGAAAGGCTACAACCTCATTGAAGTGATACATAGCTTTTATCATCAAATATATTAGTAGCTATTTTAATTCATATAGGCATCTTCTCTTTTCTCCTATGAAAATCAGTATATTTAATATGCATATTACTTTGAACAAAACATAAATTGCTCAGTACATAACAATGTCATCAAACATTACCAGACGCCCTCCTCTTTCTCTTTAACTTGTTGAGTGTTACCTCTTGCTTCTCATCCACAAATTTGAAGAATCTTTGCAGGCGTGCCGAATGGTGGCATTTTTGCCTTCGGTTCAAGACTGCATGATGCGGATGTCTTCTGAATTTGTAAAGTGTCATACAAAANATATCCTTGCGTGCACTTTCTTGCTTCCTTTTAAAATAACTATGTTTCTCGTCAGTCGTGGCCGAGAAGGATTTGACGAAATTTGACCACTGCGGGTAAATTCCGTCAGCTAAGTAATACCCCTGTTCATATCTTCTTCCATTTACCATGTAGGGTGCCCTTGGGGATTCGTTAGCAAGAATGTTGTCGAACAAGTTAGAGTTATCTAAAACATTGATATCATTATTGGCCCCTGCCATACCAAAAAATGCATGTCAAATCCACAAATCTTGTGAAGCAACAGCTTCAAGCATTAACGTTGGGTATCTTTTATCACCCCTACCAAATTGCCCCTGCCAAGCCACCGGACAATTTTTCAACGCCCAATGCATGCAATCAATGCTACCAAGCATACCCGGAAAACCATGTTGACGTTCATGCAATTCATAAATACGTTGAATGTCGGACCATGTTGGTGATCTTAAAAACTCATGCATATACAAATCCATAACACACATGTTAAAATTATCTAGACAAAGACGTGAAGTAGTCTCACCCATTTGCAGATACTCATCGAACGCATCTGGGGCGGTGTCGTACGCCAGTTGGCGTATTGCAGACGTACACTTCATAAGTGCACTAATACTCCCTCGACCCGTTCAATCGGGTCCTAACTTAAAGTATTTAAAGTGATCTGGAATATCATCGGATTCGTAAGATTCAATACCTTTGACTATTTGTAGAAATAGTTTCCGGCTCATACGAAACCTCCTACGGAATTTACCGTGCGTATACATGCAACCTTGAACGAAATAGTCGTTTTGCAAACGTTCCTCAGCAATCTCACGTTCACGATATATGTGGGTACGGGGCACAAAAGGATGAGCTTCTTCTTCTTGTTGTTGTAAGCGCTGATGTAACTCGAACGCATTAACCATAAACTGTATGTCTTCTTCGTCATCAATGTTTGACCAACTCGGACCAAATTCGTTATTTTGATTTGGATCCATTATGACGTGAATAGTGTTTTTTTTTTTTTATAAGAAGTATAAAGAGTGGAGAACGTTAGTTAGTGGATGTTGAAAAAATATGTATGTGTTTAGTGGTATTATAGGTGTGTTGTGATTTGAATTTTTTTTTTTTTTTTTTTTTTCTTTTTTGCGGGTTGAAAGTATAAAAGTAACCGCGTTTGTAAAAAAAAAAGGGGGGGGGGGTGCGTCAAAGGTGGGTGATTTTTCTTTTTTTTCGTGGTTTTTTTGTCTTTTTTTCTCTTTGTTTTTTTTTTTTTTGTTTTTTGTTTGTGTTTTTTTTTTTGTTTTCTTTTTTTTGAATCATAAAAGTAGTGCCGTTGGAGGGACGTGATATGATTTTTTTTCTTCGTTTTTTTTTTTTTTTATTCAGATTTGGCTTTAACGTGGCGTTAGTATACTAACGTGTCACGTTAACGCGCCAATAACGCAGCCTCATGCATCGACTAACGCATAATAACGCGCGTTAAAACACCCCCAACATGCAAAGCCACGTTACGACTGCGTTTGCTCTTAACAAGATCTTTACCCATGCCACATTTTTTGACCTTATCGTGTTATGATCAATGCAGTTAAGCAACATCAATAAGCTTCCCCCCTTCTCAAATTCGACCTTGTGCGCATATACACTGTAGGTCATAAGCATATCAAAATGCCAAGATATTTAAATACTGTCTGCCCGTTTCAACAAATGAAAGGCTACAACCTCATTGAAGCGATACATAGCTTTTATCATCAAATATATTAGCTATTTTAATTCATATAGGCATCTTCTCTTTTCTCCTATGATAATCAGTATATTTAGTATGTATATTGCTTTGAACAAAACATAAATTACTCAGTACATAACAATGTCATCAAACATTACCAGACGCCCTCCTCTTTCTCTTTAACTTGTTGAGTGTTACCTCTTGCTTCTCATCCACAAATTTGAAGAATCTTTGCAGGCGTGCCGAATGGTGGCATTTTTGCCTTCGGTTCAAGACTGCATGATGCGGATGTCTTCTGAATTTGTAAAGTGTCATACACAAGTGTATAAGAACACCAACAACACATACTAGTCCAAATATCAGAAACAATCCCCAAAAGCTTTTTAGTGGAACTTGGGTAGATACTAATGAGGAGCTTTGTGGGCCACATGCTCGTTTGTTGATCCAATTATCCTGAATCTTCTTAAACTCTCCGGTTTCTGTTAATCTTAAAATGGCAGTTGACATATCAACAGCCAAAGGGGAGTCCCTCGGAAATGCCTGAAATTTTAAATTATCACATCAAACGATCATGTAAGCAGTCAGCTGAACCACTGCCATAAATTAGTTAAAGTCAACTAAACAATTTAGTACTTACAAAACCCATCCCACTTGTTGTGAACTCTTTGCCAACAATCTGGAAGTCACAGTGGTTTGAGAGGAAAAAATCGACGTATGGCCTTTCATCGACAATAGCAGCCACTGTTCCTGACAAGAGCTTCTCAGCATATTCATCTGGTGAGCCAAGAGCAACAAGTCTTGACTTTGGGATGTTGAATTCCTTCACCAAATAATCTTCAATATAGGACCCCACTTGAAATCCAATAAGCTTGTTGCTTATGATCAAAGATTCGATTCCACTAATGGGAGATTTTAGTTTTTGCACGGTTAAATTTGATGTCAAGCTAGCAGTGTAGCTCGCGTTTACAATTAGAACTACAAAAAGCCAGATGCACACAACCATACGACCAAGGGTGCTCACCGTGTTCTCTCCTGGCACATTCAACTCATTAATGACCGAGTCACTACACACCCAGATTGACTAAGTTGATACAAAAGAATTCAATACAGTAATAACATTATTAACAATTTTGATGCTTACTCTGCGCGAAAAACATAGTTGAGAAAGTAAACCTGAAATTAAAAGTAACTTGTTCAATCTTAAAGGTTGAAACCAAATGAAGCAATTTATAATTCAGTGTGTGGTAGCTCACCACATTGCGGTGACAATTTGCTTCCTTGGCGGGCCCCTAAATTGGTCATTGTGCTTGTGTTCTAATAACCACACAACACCTCCAACAAAGAGAAAGAGAAGAGCAATGACACACCATAACTGCGGACTAAATGGTTGCACGTAAACCCAAGAACTGGAATCTGGTTTATCTATGTGGACAACTACAACAAGGCCAGACTCTATATATGGTTGTGTGAAATCCACAGCCTTGGTACGGTTAGTTAGGATGGTAATATCACCGATTGCAGCATCAAATACCTGCCAAAAACATATATAAATATGAGTGGCCGACTAATCTGTAGCAACAGCAATATATATGTATGATAATAATCTTTATTTACTTTCGATGCAACCTTGTTTACAAGGTCCAAGTAGCTTGGATTCTTGAGACCATCCCCATAAACGATGAACTCGTAAGGAAGTGGATATTGAAGAAACTTAAGGGCGGCATTGAAGACATCTATGCTAAAACCACCAACTTGTTTGGTATCATTGACTTGCATAACCATTTCCCTAAAAGTAACTCTTAAGGGAACTCCAATCCTCAAAGGTCTACCATTGTTTGGAAACTGCCATCCACGAGGTTTATCTTTTGTGTTCCCAGGCCATACTACAGTTCTTAATTTTTGGTTGTAAGAAGAAATGTTGGATGGTTTGACATCAACAGATAGTCCAGAACAGTTAGACCAGTATCCAATTAAGCGTCCATGTGTTTGTATAATGTTGATAACATCAAAGGTGGGGTTTATCAAGGATCTGTCTTCATCGAACCTAAGGGGGCCCGTTAGACCCGTCATATTTGTCTGTAGTATGTTGCTACGCAACTGCCTCCCTCCATCAAAAATGGTAAGGGATTTAAGATTCAAGCTCACACTTCCCATGATATTACTTAAACTCGAATTGGTGGTAAAGGAAATTTCCCCGCCTTCTTTTAGGTACTTGTCGATTGCATGTGCAATTATCCTGACAGTATCGTAAGCATATAAACCATACGAGTTCAGTCCAGTATTATATCCCTTACTTAGGTTCTTCCACCTTCTTGAGAATGCTCTTTTCTTGTATGAATCTATCGTGTGTGGACGAAGTGTTAAAACACCATGTAAAGACTTAGGAAGAATGCCAACAGAATCTAAAAGAGTTGATAACCAAGCAGTTGCAATCCATACGTATCCTCTTTTCATCATGCCAAGACTCTTAGCAATCTCAAAGATGGCCAGACCAGTTTCAATGTAAGTGTGTACAAGAATGACACGAGATTCCATTGACATGACCTTAAGCAATCTATCTCTAATTATCTCTCGAGTTACGTTGGAGTCAACCGGAAGTGGTGCTTTACCAGATAGCCTGCAACTCTTCTTTGTAAGTTCATTACCCAACACATTTATGCCATTACGAAACTGATCATCAACAGTGAAGATTGCGGTTACTTGTGCGTAACGAAAATGGCTTACTATTTCAGCAACAGCAGTCATCTGATAAAGATCATTTGGGGCTGTTTGGATAAAATAGGGGTACTGGAGAGCCCAAAGTGTGGGGTCTAGATCTGTGAATGACAAAATTGGGACATGTATTTCATTGCCAATATATGAAAGCACGGGAGCCATCATTGAACTTTGAAGACCGATAATAGCAACATTAGGGAGCTCCATGTACTTCAATGCTAAGAAAATCAAATATGAAGAACGTAAGGACTATAATTACAGTTAAAATAATTGTGGTAAAACATGTGAGCCTCTTAGGGATGTATCTTTTATAAACCCGTATAAAGAATATGACAAAACACTTACTCCCTATAGAATGTATAAAGATACAAAAGAGCAGGGGTGGAGCTAGTGGGTGACTAGTGAGTACTGAGTCACCCCTAATCAACTCACTTCATTCATTAGTTATTTAGATTACAAGCCACGTTTCTACTAATTTTTTACATTTAGCCCCCTTATTCTATAAACATGTCTACAAAATTCGTAAATGAATAACTTAAACAATAAAAGACAACACTATAGATTAATTTTTTAAGCGATTTTTATCACTATGACTTCTTGCGTTAAGCACGGCGGGCCCCCCTTAACTAAAAATTCTGGCTCCACGCCCCTGCAAAAGAGCAAGTATGATAAACATGCACTGAACTACCGTTTAGGAGGTTTGAATTGCACCCTCGTGTAAGATAACCTGATTAATTAGCCACGGCAAGTTGTGAGGGTCATAAGAACAGATCCTTCCATGCAACCCACAAAGCTACAGGGTCGAAAAATAGTAATTTGGAAAGTGCTAAACACTAATTAAACTACATCCAGGCATACTGTTGGTTATCACTATATCAGGACACAATTTCTAACAAGCCTTCAGTTAATATGTTCTCATACTAGTGCCTAGTGGGGATATGATTATAGGAACATGCAACACACGAACATGTCCAAAAGCTACATTCTCTCTAGCAGTGTAATTTAAATTCAAATGTTTAGTCATTCGATGTTGTGGTCGTTTGGAGTCATACAAGATAGGGGTAATGTAACTCAAGTAAGAGATTACCAAGCCATGCTGCTTTGACAACATAATTGGCATGGAACAACATTGAGAGAGTTTTTGTATGATATGTTCTAAAATAGCGGAATTAGTAGGAGTAAACATCAGAACGATGACTTAAAAAGTTAAAATATATACCAATGATAACCAACCTCTTGATTACATTCAAATCTAACCTTATCGCTATAGATACAATATCAAATACAAGGCAATATATTTATAAATTTACAACATGCATATGTGATTGAATATGACAAGTAAAAAAGGTCTGCATGATGAGTAGAGTCGAAATTACCGTCGATAATGCTGAAGAAACCAGTAAAATTTGCCTCATGAATGTTAAGTCTGAGTTCTTTTCCTTGTAGAATTGTGGGATCAGAATTGACATCATCTACAGCAGCCTTCATGGCAATGGTCGAGACTCTACCATTGATGGTTTCCGGTGTAACAATGGAACCGATGTCTACTATATTACTTCTTGAATTTACAAATGGGAAGACTCCATGAACCAGACCAACAAACAACAACAGCCTCATCACCATGATATCGAGTACTTACTGAGCTTCCAAGTAAATTATTTACTCTATCTTTTTAGTCTATCAATGATATATTGTGGTTCAAGATGGGTGATAATGGAAGTTACGAATTTTTTGTGTTACCTTTATATCTTTTAGATCTGTTTATAGGGTCAAGAAAATGTTTTAACATACAGGTGGTTTACTTGCTAATGCTGCCAAAAAGATGCCTCAGTTTATCCACTGCTCATTTAGCTACTTAGAGACCGATTTGAGATGGTTAATCTCCAAATAAGTAGATTAAGAAGTAGACTATTGATAAGTAGCTAATTGAGTTAGCAAAACTCAAAGAACAAAAAAAAGAAGACAACTTTCCATCACTTTTTCTCTCTTTATTTCCTTGAACAACAAACTACATTATATACTAAAATAAAACATGTGCCACTAGCCTAAATATAAGATGCACTAGCTAGACTCGGAGATAAAGATAAGAATAAATATGGAGAACATGGGTGTAAATATGGGCTAAATGCAACAGTTAATTCCTAGCTATATTGTTGCATGACTTCAAACCACATGCATGGGAAACAAAGGAAATCTTGTTAAACAACCAAACGAATAAAGGTTTACCAAAGCTGAGTTCAATGTGCTGATTCAGTTTCTTCTCCACAAAAGTGATGCAGGAAAGACCCTCTAGTAAATCGCAGTTCAGCAATTCATTTACAAACTGTCTAGTGCAAGCCATCAAGAACTACAACTATTTAACTCGTTTAATATGACTAGTTTGTTTCCAAATAATCCTCACATTCTCATAAAACTATATAATTTGTAACAAAAGCAACACAGGAATATCGAGGACATATGTGAGATCAACAGGGAACGTCAATTCAATTAGTATAAAAATAAAGACATGTATAAAAGGGCTACTTTTAAACACTCAATTGGAGGTCATAGTAGTGACCAATAAGGAACAACACAGTGCCATGGTTTCAAGAGTATATTTTTAAATTAAAGGATAAGAGGGCAACATCTACAACAAACAAAATTGTTGGCAAACCCAGCCACTTGCTCGGGAAACCATGGTAAAAAAAAAAGGGACAAGGAAAATAAGTAATGAGCGAGGGAGGTCTATTCTGATCGTCTTTCTGCAGAGTTCTTGGTATCAATTTCTTCACTGCTTGTGTTGTTATTGTCCGATTGGAAAGTCCAACCACTAAAATCATTCTCTGAAAACAATGAAGTAGGTATCGCCTTATAAAAAGCCAATGGAACCTGCTTAACTCTCCGTCTTATCTGTGCATTAACAAACAGAAAAACAAATACAGCTGAGTTTTATGATGACCTGAAAAGTTTAATTAGTTTTATCTTGGAATTCAAATCTTCTACAATATGAAAAAATATTACTTGCCTCCTCTCTAAATATGGTTGCATATGAACCTGAACTGAAATCTTTTACAGCAACTTCAGTTGTCTTGGATCTAACCGTCAAATCATTCTCTAGTGACAAAACAAACCTACACAAATAATGCATGTGAGTACAAGAAATAGACAGAGAAAAAAACACTGACCAAGGTTTATACATAAAGAGCATACCTAGACACCGGAGGGCAGTAATGGTGGCGCAGGGTATCAATTTCCCACAGAGAACTCCCTGCAAAAATTTCATAAAGAGTATTGATGACATATATACATACACATACATCTGTTCATCTTATAACTAGTTAAGTAAAAAATAAAAAAATGCAACAGTGACAATGCACACGAACTTACTCATTGCATTAGTTTTGAGAAGATCAGTTTCATCGTTCCTAAACTGATCGATGCCTGATTTGATGCTGGACACGTCCTTAGCTGTTTCAATGTTGTCCTCCTGTGTAAATAGCAGGCTGTTATCAAACATGTAAAGAAATAACCAAAGGCTGGTTCAAAGCTCAAAACAGTTGACAAGGCCCTCAATTTATGTTTCAATCCTGAAGAGAGGATACAATCTTGGATGGATAAGATTTGGCTGGATTTCTAATAATGTTCAAGATTTTAATGTAGCGGACGGATATTAACCCATATTTCTGACAAGAAACAGTTTTTTTGAAAATTGCCTCAGTTACATGTGAGCTCGAATGGATCTAAGGAATCCAGAGGGGCAGCATATAAATACGGAAAACAAAACTAGGTGTGGTCAATGAAAAACTAACGTCATCTTGCAAAATCATGTTACATTGTTTATATGCATTTTAAAAAGATTTACAAGATTTATCGGATCTTGACTTGTTACCTTATGAACTAAACAGTTGATTGAAGGATGTCTTCGCAGGAGATTATGAATTAGAGCAACAATGACAAGGCCTCCAGAAGGAGGGACTGTAAGGGCTAGCCTACTTAATTTCTTAGCAAACGAGGCAGCCAGATAAGCTGGAAGAAGTGGTGACTTCAAGCATGAATCAAGAAGCTGTAAATACAATATAGACATTAGTTAGCATGATATAGATATTGCAAGTAGGAAAAACTTTTTAGTCACTCCGTATATGAAGGAAAAAAAAACACACTAACCTCGAAGAACTTAGCTCTGTGTTTTGCAATGAATACAGAAGGTTCAAGGAGTGCATAAAGCTTCACATAGAGATTAGGATATTCTAAACCATGTTCCGTCATGAGAATGAACAGACTGCTAAGAGCCATAACACTTATAACACCTCCAATGTCATAGGATCTCGTCAAAAAATCACTGCACGTGCATGAACCACTCTCAACAAAATAAACAAATATAACATAATTAAGAAGTAGATAATTCTGATGGGACTCACCACAACATAATAGGGCTAGACAGATATGGGATAACTGTCTGATGAAGAGTAACAAGAACCTAAGCATAAAAACAGCAAGAATTTCAGTGAAGAGAAGTTGTATGCATGTGATGTTAGCTTTTTACTCTATCTTTGATACATTGAGTATAGGAGGATAATACAAACTAATTAACAAAATCAGTAAAATCTTACCTCCTTGTACACATCGATAGGAAGAGGTAATGCAAGAAATGACATCCATGCTTTAGAGAATTTCATCTTCATCTTTTTGGAAATTTTAGCTGGAGATGGTACCTGGAATCAGTAATCAAAAAAATCTTGATGCACTTAATATCACAAAACACACCTAGCAAAGAAATTAAAGCACCCGTGGAGCATTATAGAAATAAATACACTTGAAACGTGAGCGTCATGATGGATTTAGCTCGAATTCAAGAACGTTTACTATTATAAAGATTATAAAGATAGATACAGAAAATTAAGAACTTACGTCATTACCAGACTTCTTAGCTTCTTTTCCCTTAACTTTCTTGGACTCTGTTTCACCTTCTTTGGTGAAGACACCTACCTTGCAGAAAATGTCATAAAAAAAGATGTAAATAAATATCTATCTTAACTTTGAACGCTATACAACAAGAATGAAAAAGATGATGGGATGGAAGACAAATATTTAAAAAGTAACTTAACTAAAATACTATTTTAAATTACACCTATGCATAGCTAGTGGTTAATATGTGAAGTGTCTCGGAATATAGTTAGATTCTACTGTGCGAGTTAAGCACAGCTCATGATAATAACATTTATATTATGCGATCAATAAACTTTGCTGAATGCACTGCCCTCCTTTACCCGAAATAACAAGTTATCCCTAACAATGCCAGTAGGCCTTTCATAGTGCTCAGAACTACATAACATAAAGCAGGATGGAATCATAAGTAAAATAACAATTCTCACCTGACGCATTCCACATTTCGTACTCAGAATTTTCGCCAAGTTGTTCGAGGGGTGGGATCTTGGATAGTACATGATGTATATTGCGGATTAAAAGCTGCCCACTGCACATAAAAATACATATGTAAAATTCATTTTATGTAACAGCCTTACTAGACCAAATTAATCAGCTAGGAAGAGATGTGCTCATAATTTGAACGGTAACTGACTACAAGGTGAGCTATTCTTATGCCCTACAAGGTCAGGCAAATTTCGTAAACCCTGCAATATTTTAGTTGACATCACATCACAATATATACTCATTTTGTGGAAACAGAACCATTTGTAACTGTTCAGATTCTTCTATATAACACCTTTCACATAAAGTAGACGCCAAGCAAAGTCATGTGTGCTTGTTTGATAATGCATTCTAACAGCACTTATGAAACAAATAGCACCCAACAAACAGCAATTCTGTAAGTTTCGTCATACTTATTTTAATGCATATATGAAGCATAAATCTTGATAATTCTGACAGCCTAGATGATGGTAACATTATATTCCTAAAATTTCTTTCACAAACGAGCCTAGTTGTGGTGCCCCAACATAATGTGCACACAGATAACCTCTGTGTGGCTGATCCATTATGACAATTACAATGGACATCATGGCAAAATTGCCAAAATATGTAACTTTATAGACCTATAACACCTAACAAGTGTAGAATCGGTAGCCATATGAACATGATATAATGACATCAGCTGAATAGTAAACCAACTTTTATAGCTAATACAACAAGGTATAAACACACATATTGCAATCACAGATACAATGGCAACCAACAGAAAAGCCACATCTTTTCGAAGATTAACCCATCTAATTAAACTCATTCACAAGTAGTTTCAAACACAATCATGCTATTTTTGGTAAACAAGCACAGCTACACATCATACACTAACCTGGCTCTTGTAGTACTTTCCTTTTCAGAATCTGCAAACATGGATGGTAAAAAGGTCATTAGACTCTAATAATCGTGAAAACACTGATTAACAAAATAGAAATGGAAATATACAACTACCGGACAACATTTACATTTTTTAATAAGACCATTAATGTGAATGTGAAATAAGTACCAGATGATTCTTTGACATCTTTTCCTATTAGCTTCTCGATGCTTATGTAAGTAAAATAGCTGGCACATAAGAAGTGAGTGAAGGGTCATCAAAACACATGTTATCATATATAGTAGAAAAAAGGGAGATACAGTTTGTTCAAAAATGAATAAGTCTTTACCGAATGTCGATGTACTTGAAATACTTCGATACAAGCAAATTCAACAAAGTATCAGCCTCTTCAATAGAAAAAATCTGAAAAGTAATAAAGATAACAATAAATAATATTGTTTCGGAACATAGAGGCCAAGAAAAAAAAAATAGGCTGAGGTAAACTACATAAGAAAGAACCCTCGAGACTCATTCTACCATATTAATAAAAGCTGTCATGAATGATCCAAAGACATTATTATGCTTTGTAAAATTCTAGCTTTCAATAAGTCGTGGCTAACTGGCTAATGAATCATTTCTTTTTTTGTATAGAATTTAGTCTTTAACTGTAGTAATCTTTGTTTCAGTAGTTTATAAATTGGAAGGTGTAGTTTTTGATGAGCATGTAGACAGTGGGTTGTGCCTTAAGCATTTGGTAAAAAACCTATTTAAGGACTACCGCTTCTAAAGTTTAAAGTGCAATATCTTATAGTATCATATATTTGAGTGTTTATTATGTTATACATTCTCTCTTTTATGCTATCATTTGCAAGACTAGAAAGCTATAAACTGAAAGCTGAAGCCTAATCGGTTTTAAAGGAGGCATAAGTTAAATGTTGTTCACTTGTTCAATATATGTTTTATGAAATTCAAGGTTTAAGAAATTGTAGAGTATGTCGTTATTAATTAGCAGGTAGTTTATAATAAAGGCAGAGGAAGCTAGCATCTTTAAAAGTTTTGCACAGACGATACAAAGACTATGACTTCTTGTTGTTGAAATGTACCAAATGCTTGTCAATTATATATTAACCCGTTTATTCTTGCAATGAATCCCCTTAAAACTTTTGGTCTATTAAACAAAACTAGTGCAGCTACTATTGGCAATACAACGAACTAAATTGTTTAGTAACAAGCTTTTTGGAGAGTTCATATTTTAGCGTTTAGAATATAGTTTTTATAAATCGAACAGTTACTACTTGCTTGCACCTACTGTTAACTGCTACTACTGATTGCAGGTACCACTAGTTTTGTCAAACACAACCATACAACAATGATTATACGGAAATGTAAAAATAAGGTTAGCAAACTGACCATGTTTTTGATAAACTTATGATAAATATGAGAATGAAACTTGCCCACATTTCCAACCTTGACACACTCCATCAAAGTATCCAACACCACTTCCTGTCGACAACAATCAAAAACAACAATCCATAAACCAAAACATAGGGAGCATTCGTTTAAGTTTATTTTTGTGCTTACGAGCTTATTTTGTTTCAGCTTATGTGGGCTTACAAGCTTATTTGATTTCGGCTTACATTTCATAAACCCCAATTTACTACCTTATTCCGAGACTTATGGACGTATATAATCTTTTTATACCATAATAAGCTAATATAAGCCCACAAGGCTCAAAATAAGCCAAAATCAAATAAGCTCATAAGCCCACATATGAGTTTAAACAAACACCCCTGAATTCATAAGCCCATTTCTTACAGCCTTATTGCAACAAAATAAGCT
>LBNU01023760.1:0-21860 GCA_014162995.1 Artemisia annua
TTGTGTCATATGAAAAATTCTATTTATTCTTTCAACTAAAATTCAATATAATGCTCAAAATATGATTCAAAGTTAATAACAAATGTATCGTTACTAATCGTATGTTTAGTTGGGGAAAAAACTTAGAACACGTTTTTCTATTTTTCTAGTTTTTCTTATGAAAAAATCTTACTACGTATATTTCTACAACTAAGCGCAGTGTTGCATTCTCTTAGCTTTCATGTTTATTTACTAATGACCTAAATGCATGACAATGGCAAAACCGCAAAAGAGTTTAAATGAAAAGTAAAAATATCTTTGATGCATGTCAGTATGTTCTCTTTTAGCACTCTAATCCTTTTAGATAAGACATGAAAATCAAAAACTAGTCCAAATGCAACATGGGCAACGACTTTTGTGACAGAAGTTTTAAGCATTTTTCTAGCATGTGTATTGAAAAGGAAAAGTCATGTGTGGATTTCTTTGCGTGAAAATTACTGCAGAGGATACTGTACAAACGAGTTGCCTTTTTTAGGGCTGGTTTTTTTCTGGTTCCCTATAAGGCCACCAAGTCGCTGCAAACCTTAACCGAAATACAATACTTACACGTGTCGAGTTCTCGTTATTTCTAAAATAAAATATAAAAAAAAACGTAATTCACATATAATTTGCAGCGAAATACCAATTTCTGTTCCCACCGTCATAAAAAAAATTAAAAAAACATATTCCCCATAATAGTTGCAGCGAAATTAGACCACAAGCGACCCACTTGAATTAAAAAAATAAAACTATGTAGTCTACATAATATATGCAGGGAGCTATGGATTAAAAAAATAAAAATAAAGCCTAATTCACATATATATTGCAGCGATCTTCCAATTCACACAAAAATTTTGTTTGTTTTAGCACTATTAGTTGACTTATTTTCTGCAACCACAAATGATACAGATTAGTTTAAAGATGTAATGTTGTAACACAAATACAAGTTCCTAAGCAAAGTTAGAAGGATCACATTTTAGAGGGTCTTTGGCATTGCGTTTTTGAAGTCAATGCTCAAGTGGCAGAAAATCAGTTTCTAGTATTCGGTTAGCGAAGGGTATGGTAAAACTTTTATTTTATTATATGAATTAATTTAACAAAACCTACTTTGAAATAATTCTAGGATCATTTTTAATATTGATATGGGCCCAAAAAAGAGGAGAGAGAACAATTTCACTGCAAATTGTATGTGATCAGCCTTTTTTTTTTTTTAATATTGATGTGGGCCCAAAAAGGAGGAAAGAGAACATGTGGGTCCCTTATTTTTTGTATTTCGTCGCAAATGGTATGAGAATTACATTTTTTTTTTAATTTTTTATTTTAGAAACAACGAGAACTCGACACGTGTACGTATTGGATTTCGGTTAAGGTTTGCAGCGATTTTGGTGGCCTTATTGGGAACAAGAAAAAAATCAGCCCTCAAAAAGGCAACTAGTTTGTACAGTTGCCTCTGCAGTAATTTTCGCTTTCTTTGCAGATGAAAGGTTGGGTTGTTTTATGACAGGTATATTTTATTCATTGACGTTTATTAACATACTAATGCGGTTTATCTACCTTTGCAAATATTTATTTGATAGTTGAAGAGGGTTTTGAGAAAAGTCTAGGGCTTAACATTGATTTGGTTATATAACTATATTCAACACCATAAAAAGAATGCACGCCGTATAGTTTTCTCGTTGATCTTAATATTCTAAAACGATCTTGTAGTAAGTTCCGGAAAATTGAGAGGAACGATAAAATTCAAGTTTAGTTTTTACTAATACAACATACACATTTACTCTTTTCAGAAAATGTCGATTCTTTCTTTTGGCAAAAAACAATAAAAACTTTGTAATTGAAATAAATATCCAACTAGCTTGAAGACTAGGAAAGATTACGAGCAAATAAAAACGTGAGTTTAGGTCAAAAAATAGTAACAAACTTCTTTTATAATTACGTTTTATTGGTCACAGTGTTAGTTTTGCGAGTGTGATAACACATTTAAATATGCATATTGCAACATTTTATCAAAATTCGTTGCACTTGTAATACCTTTTATAGTTCGATGAAAATTAAAAATAAAATTAAAAAAAATAATAATAAAAAAAATAAATAAATAAACTCTTTCATATATCTTGACCTAAAACCTAAAAACATTAGTGCCACAATCCACCAAAAAGTAAATTAAGTGCCGTAAATTGTTACCCACCAAATTTAGTACTGTAGGAGTTGTTGGAGTGGGTAAAAAAAAGATATTCACGCATAATTATGACGTCAAAATGGGTACAAATGATGTAAGATTAAGCATATAAAATAGACCGACGGCTAAGATTTAAAGTTATGGAGCACCGCGTTTGCTAGGTTCTAGCATATAAAATAGACCGACGGCTAAGATTTAAAGTTATGGAGCACCGCGTTTGCTAGGTTCTAGCAACGCAGGATTAATGAACATGAACAGATAGGTCTTCTTTTGCAACTTTTGGGTTTTCAACACCTGGGGCCCTTTAACTTTATTAAAGTCTAACTATTGCCCTTAAAGTCAACTGTAAAAAAGATGTTTCCAATCAATCATAAGGCAATAAATACAATTTCTCGTAAACATCTACATCATCAAAAATGCGGTCTAGTTGCGTACAAAAGACTGTATGATTTTTGAGTGAAAAGCCGAGTCATTACAATTTACAAGTGACTTATGATTTTCTTTTGTTAATGTTTGCATGATATATGATCATAATACTTTAAATCTTTAATGATAAGGCACCCATTATAAAGTACGAAAAGAGATAAATGAAAAAAATAGCAATGTCAAAGGTATATCATGCAAAATAATACTAGAGAAAACAAATACACGAAACCGATACCTAATATTGTCGAATCAGGATACGTGAAAGTAGGATATAAACAGTTACACTCATTTTTTTGAACGGAAACAGTTACACTCTTAATCGAAGATAAATGACTGTTTTCAAGAAGTCTCGAGGCAAAAGCGTGTAGAATCGAGAAAATACACAATCAAACACATTTTTAGTGAAATATATAATCTAACGGCCCTCATGTAAGTTTTTAATGCAACTTTGTTACAAAATAGGATTTTGCTACATCCACATAAAATTCTCACAAAAAAACTCTCACTCGCTGACGTGTCAGGGGGTGATTGGTTTTTAGTGGGATCCACACTCTACTAAAAACTAATCACCCGCTGACACGTCAGCGAGTGAGAGTTTTTTGTGAGGATTTTATGTGTATGTAGCATACCCCTACAAAATATTAGCCTGATAAATTAAGGTAATGTTACACTAATAGCTAGAAGTTTAAGATTAATAAGTCTTTCTTTTGCATATAAACAAATCAACATAAAGTTGGTCATCATTCCTCAACCTTGCCTTTATTTGCTAGAAAGTAGTAGTACCTTGTGATTTCATATGCCCCTTAAGCTTCTTGACCATGCCTTTCAACAACAGAAAAAAAAAAAAAAAAAAAAAAAAAAAAAAAAACCTAAACTTCTTGACCATTGCCAGAAAGACGTTCGAGTGATTTAGATTTCAGTATTTTTGTTTGTTATTGTACTGTAAAGTAACCATCTTCAGGGACGGAGCCAGGCGGGGTCCCGTGGGTGCCCGGGACACCTATGAATTTTTTCGACGTAGTGGTAATTTTAAGAAAAAACATCGATTTTTCCCAAATGTACCTTAAATGACCCCGGTCCACGAAATGTGTTTTTAGTCTTATTTAGTTAACATCATAAACTCTATTATAATACAATTAAAAAAAAATTGTGCACCCGGTAATATTTGTCCCTGGCTCCGTCCCTGACCATCTTACTTATACAAGTGCAAAATTGTTAGAATCCGAAATTTGTTCCATGTCCTTTTACTAGAAGTAAACATTTTTTTAGCAAAAAAGTTAACAAGTTAGCTTTTTCATGCGTAATAAGTTTTTGTAAGGAAATATAACTATTGAAAGATGAAACAAGTACATGAATTACGTATTTTGCTGAAGTCTATAGGTACAGGTCTTTTGAAATTCCATATCAGTACCCACAATATTCAAGCACTACTACACAAAGAGGCATCGAGAAATCAGTCTTTAAAAGGTTTAACCAGACCGGCTGTACAACATCTTTAGAAGATATCGACATTTTTATGGCTTTTCAAATTGTAACTAAATAGCGACAAGCTCATAGAAAAACTCAGGCTTATTTCATGCATCATTGTATCTTTAGAAATTTCGGATTATGCATTTATGTTGTTAAAGAAAATTATTTAACAATTATACGTTATATGTTGCACAAATCACAATTTTTGTTGTTAAAAATATACAAAACAAATTGCTTTTTAAAAAGTAGAAATGAGGCATGTAAAAATACTCAATATTCTTAAAAGACGAAAAGAAAGAAGAGGAAGCTTGCAAATTGAAACTCCCAAGCCAAGGCCCACGCCCACTCACTCGATAATAGTAAGCTACTCAAACCAAAACATTTGCAATGCACGCTATTATCAAAATCACCATCCTGTTATTCAAATATTATTAGTTTTTGTTAATAATTTAATCAGTGTAATTCACTTTTAAAAAGAAAATAAGTACTTAAATTATGTTAAACTGGACAGTGGTCATCACTCCCTTCTCCGTCGCATCATCAATCAGCCCGTCTCATCATTTTTCAGCCACAATGGTCACCACTATCCGCAACACCATTAAAATTACACATTTTATACAAACATATCTCACAAAATACGTTATACACAATCTAGGGATGGATCTACATTGGTGTCGGGTGTAGCACGAGCTACACCCGATTTTAGGTCACGAAGTGCAAAACTTATCAAAGACTCACGATTTTGGTGTGGGCAACCCCCAATATTTTAATTTTGCTACTTCCGATTTTTATGGTGTAACTTAGCTAACCCAGAATGACAACTGTGCAACACCCTTTCGAAAATCTTGGATCCGTCCATGACACAATCACAAATCAAATAAATAAATAATAAAAACACCCATGAGGCCCACAAATACTCGGTACACAAAAAGTAACAATAATCACCCGTTCTCTCCTCTTTTTGCATCGCGGCGCGTAACAAGGGAGGCCTCATAGTGGGGTGGGGTGTAAAAATGGTGACGTGTGGTTGATGGCTCACCCACCCGTGTGTCCGGCTTTAGAATAAACTAAAAAAGTATATGCTATATGTTTATAATCACTTCTCCTAACCATGACATGGCATGACACTTGGAATATACCCAATATTGGTCATTATATTCACTTTTTATTTCTCCACTTGTCATTATCACACAATTAGGAAGATTTTTAGGCACAAAAATTAGAAACAAATAATTCCTAAACTGAATAATCATATGTGTTGGATAGATTAGAATATTGCTAGTTTTTTCCAGATGGTTGTATCGACTAGACATTATATGCCACCCACTACTCTATGAAGTTTATGCAAATACAATGTCGTATAAAACGGTCAAATATTTTTTCTATGATACAAGTGTCGGCTCAAATTGCTTCCTTGATGTCGTTTGGAATTCAATCAGATCATTTGTGTAGAAATCAAATGGAATGCTGAAAATATATTGATCATATTCACTAAACAACTAAAGTTACACAACAATAAATAGAAACTAAACACACTTAAACCCTAAATCTAAGCGGGTCTAAATCAACGGGCCGACCCTATAAGCCTTTATTACATAACATCCCCTATCAAACTCGCAATGATGCAATGTTAACATTGAGAGTTTGTCAAAGAGAAAATAAACTAAAACTTAAAAACAAACGAAAAGCGGAGTGTCCCATAGTGCAAACTCGATACTAGATGGAGTCTCAATTCGATGTATCGAAACTATAACAAGGCGACAACCAACAAGTCTGAAACAGACGGACTAAATCATTGCAAAACCTAAAATTAGAGCAAAGCAGCATACGGAGATGAACATATTCAAGCATGCATATGCAGACAGAGCAGATGAAGAGCATATTCAGGTAGACAGATGCAAGCAAACAGAGCAGATGAAGAGCATGTTCATGCAAGCATATACATATGAAGAGAAGATTCAGGCAGGCAAATGCAGAACCAGCCAGATGCAAAGAACAATACAGATAGACGCGGAACCAAACAAAATTAGATGAAATCAGATAGATGCAGAGCCAGACGTAACCAAATGCAGAACCATGCAGAATTAGAGCTAAACTGGCGGAACCAAAACATGTTGTTGATGCCAAGACGCAAAACATAATTACTCAAGACTTAATCAGATTAGTTAAGACCGTTGCACCACCATCCCCAACACCAGTGCAAAACTAAATTACCTTACGACAATCCATTATAACTCAATGCAAAAGCCAATAAGAATACCGATAACAATACCAATACTTATGTCAAGCCGAATAAAAGCTATGCCAAACTATTCACAAAACATAAACCAATTCTAAACCAAACCAAACAAACTGCTATAAAAACGTTCCCCATATCTTAAATGCGTACATAATTTGCCATCCATTTATACATTACTAGACATTTTACGGGCAACTACCGTAACGAACCAAAAATATCAAACAATATGAAAACTCAAAACAAAATTATCGTACTACTAATTCAAATCAAAACCGATCAATAGCTTCATACGAATCCAAAACCAAAAAATATGACAATTCAGAAGTAACAAAGTACATAATTAATGTGACCACTACAAATGAAATCAATACTAACCGAACCTGATGTTCTCAACCAACCATTATCTCCATGTTCTTTTATAATCAAATATCCAATTAAAAGTTACCATTCGATTGAATTCCAACAGATCCATTTTTTTTAAACAACATATCTCGACCAAAAAATCAAGCGAGGAAGCAAACCTTTTTCTTTCTTTCTTTCTTTTACCCGTGGCAAGATGTAACAACCGATAAAACTCACATGTAAAGGACTTATGGCTCTGATACTATGTAGAAATCAGAGGGAATACTAAAAATATATTGATCAGATTCACTAAAAAACTGAAGTCACGTAACAATAAACAGAAACTTAACATGCCTAAACTCTATATGTTAAATGGGTCTTAACCAACAAGAGAGACGTATAGGCCTTTATTATCAAACAATTTGTACACAAAGATAATCACAAAAGATGGTAAAAATGAGCAACCCTAACTCGAGATTTGTTTTCGACCCGATGCAACCATAATCACATCTCATGCAATTTGCGGTTGTTTTCTGCTAATCAAAAAGTTCAGATCAAACTCATGATATGCTCCAAAATAATTCCCATTTACCAGCCTGACAAAGTCCATTTGAACACAAGTATATTATAATTTCCTTTTTTTAACATGAAAATTATACTGTAGTTTTCTTGAAAAAGAGAATTTGATAGTAGGGTTTTTTTTTATTTTTCCTGGCCAATCACATTTTGCGTTGGAATTTAAAATTTAGTATTGAATTGAATCAAAAGTTAACAAAGCATAGCGTATATGTGTCGCCTTTTTATCTTTTTGTCGTGTTTGTTTAATATAGTAATGCCTCAACTACAAGACAAAGTAAAAATCTGTCTCACACTAAAACCATTTCACACACATTCTCGCAAGCATGACTACAATTTTTTTTTTCTTCGTGCAATTCACTCTAAAAAACCAACAACCAAATTAAAAAAAAAAAAAAAAAAACTATTAAAAAAGTTATTAAAACTAAGTCCAAAAATCTCACCTCTCACCTATATATAACCCTCATCTACACTCTTCTCTCATTCACTAGCATTACACACACATACACAAAAACATACATGCAACCTTTTTAACCATCTTGACATCTTCTTTCATATTTTTGGCACTTGGTATTTTCTTATCACAAGAAATGAGTGGTGGTGGTGGTGGCCGGAGACGGCGGCGTAGGTGGAGGGTGGTGGCACTTCTCCACCATTAAAAGGAAAGCAAACGACACCACAAACAAAAAAAAGCTTTTGCAATTTAAATATGTTCTTCCAAGTTTCTTGTTTTCTTTTTCTTCACTTGGTTTGAGGAAAGAAGAAAATTGGCAAGGGTATAATTGGAAGAACAATATTTTGTTGCATTTGCTTTGAGGAAATGAGGCCATCGGTCCGAATATTATTTACCTTTATATTTGAGTAAAATGACTTTTTACCCTTTGGTAAATTTTAGTTGTTTGGTATCATATAGTAGTAATGATTTGTACTTTGTAACATGGGGATGTAAGAGATGCATACTAGGTTGACAATTTAAGGTTTTTCTTTTGTGGGGTTGGTTGACTCTTTTTTTGTTGTTGGGTAGGATATTTGTACTAGGTATGCATCACTTACAACTTTCTTTTGTTATGTATTCGAATATATAAAAAGATTTGATCTTTATCTATTGTTGTTTGATGATTAGTGTTATATCTTGTTCTTCTTTGAGGGTCCTAATGATATATACATTTGCTTTGTATGTGTTCTTGCAGCAATTACCAATTCATGTATGTTCATATGTTGTTCAATTCCTTGATGTGTTTGAAATGTATTTATTTATTGTTTGTTTTTGAAATGGATAATTTGACATTTAAGATTTTCTTTAAGTGGCTTTTGATAAGAATCTTGAGACATGCAAAAGTTACCATCATACGAGATCTTACAGCTGGATGTTATTGAAATGTTTCTACTTTCTAGTTATCAAAGAGATGATAATAACCAATTTCCTAGATAACTTGTAACGTTAAGACTGTTTAAGAACTCAAGGGTATACAATAACGATGCGTTCCAGAATTAATGTCTTATTTATTCAACATATTTATAAAGCAACTATAATAAATCTCTAAAAAATTAAATATAAAGGTGTGCAACATAATTTTCATTTATACCATTGTATTCAAAGTTCAAACTAAGCTAGGTCATGAGTCACTAATACCCGGTAGAATAAGATTTGCATTCATATGATTAGCTTAAAATCATATTTCAAGTGTGCGAAATGTTGTACTCGGTATTTTCTTTGGGAAGATACCTGATGCATGCCTTGCCACACATGACACATCGTTCATAAATAGAGGAGATGATGGGTATTTAAGGTACAAAAACGAGTCCTTGAATTCGAGGACGCGTTTTAGTATTATACTAGGAACAAAACCGTGAGGCAGAGGTGACAAAGCGGACAATATCTATCATTCATGGGCCGGTTCGTACCAAGTTTGTAGCAATCTTTTAAAGAATATTAAGTGATTACTAGAGATGATGAATCAGTATTACAAGTTTACAACACTCCTTTCACTTTGAACACAGAATAACATTATTTTTTTCTTCCGGACCATTTTACCCTTGTTAAGTTGAGTAGAAACGCGACGTGGGTTCTCTGAAGACACATGAATGACACGTTATTCGGCCCCAAAAAGCCGAGAAAAGACTTGCAATATTCACTGACATCAAGCTTCTCTCTTTTTCTTGAATCTATACTAGAGCAAAATATTCGCTAAACTGGATAGAATGGTTCAATAACTCATGGAACGCTCTATCCTAGTTTTGTAATCTTTTGTTTGTTTTGGTCTAAATGACAAAAAGTTGAGAAGAAACGCAATGATACAAAATGACAAAATTTAGACGAGGGTATATAATCAAGAAGGCATGCATTTAAAATGAAGAGAACATATACAAACAAAGTCAATATTTTGTAGCTGTCTATTACATAGCAATGGAGGCTACAACTTAAAACAGGCAAGGTTAGAGTGCCTTTTCTTTACTATTTCAAGAAAAAAAGATTGCGGATCATTTCAGCAGTGAAAAGACGTACTTACTGCGGGAATTAAGTTAAGAAAAAGTTGACTTGACAATGCTCAAACTGTTAATGCTGCTAGCTACTGCAGCAACATCATCTCTTTTCCCTGACCCTCAAGTCTTAGCTTGCACACTCACCCAGATTGATTTCACTCACACTTCTTATTTAATGAAATACACCATTTTATCAACATTTTTTTTTACATGTTTTACGGTATTTTGTTAAACTATTTGATGTGGTTTTGAACTATGAACTAATCGTGTGTTCACACGTATTCAAATTGGTTAAAACCATTTTTTTAAGAAGCCTTTCATGACCACTTCATCTGCGTAAACAAAATTAAACTTTGGATCTCTCACATTTATGATGATAGTTACAAACTCTTTTATCATTTGTACAAACAACAATAGCACGCTGGAGCGTGTGTGTGTAACATTTACGTTAGTACTAAATTACTACGAGTGATAACTTCTAAAATCCACTCGGTTAAAATATTAACCAGCAATCAAGAATTGATTCTTGTTACCATTTACGTTCGATTTTATGACACAAATCAGACGACACTAAACTCAAATCTCTTATGATTTATTATGATATACCACCTCCCACATTATGATAATAATGTTGTTTGTGGTAACATAGCAACAGGCTATCTATATATGTCCTAAAACAAATTAAAGGGCGTATTCAACGTTTATATCCCTTTGTTCAATTGGCACGTGCGAACTTTGTGGTCTTGCCGGATCGTCAATCATGGTTCTAGTTGGTTCAAGCATCTACACGCTAGTTCTAAAGCTCAACTTTGTTGTTTGGGATTCCAAGTTGCCTCAAAAGCTCAAGTTTTTAGTTGCTAGCTGACAGATTGACTGCCATTAGCAATTAGCTGCTGTTTCACAAATGTCGGTCGAAGCAATTAGTTTAAATTTCACGTGTGCCGGTAGCAATTTCTAGTTTTCTATAGTAATCTAGGATGATACAACATAATTTTGCCAACAAAACAAATTGGAACTAAATAACCTTTATGGGAACTTTTAGTTGCAGAATTAATAAGAAAAAAAAAAAAAGTTGGTTATTAGTCATGCATTTGGCTTCTAAAATCGAATCAATAACATCTATGGCAGACAAACTTAAACATCTGATAAATGAATATTTCATTATCATCGTTACAAGTTCTTCTACAGACAAAAAGAGACGAGCATTCATAATCAAAAAGAGACAAAAATGTTGTTTAAAGCGAAGCATTTTATTTGCAAATTACAACAAACAACATTTCATCAGCCGCAGGCATGACTGGGAATAACTTAAGGATGCTAATGGACACAATTACTATGTCCGGTTTCAGACAGGTCTACATGTACACTAGTCTACCAGCGCAACAAAAGCAAACCGGTTTATCTAATCAAGCAGCAGCTTCTCCTTAGCTTCTAAAAGAACTCCTGAAATTTGCAATAAAAGACATCTGTTATGTTTCTCGCTTTTTTAAATGAAATTTATGAGAAAGGATTAAGAGATAGTGTAAAGTTTTACCCCTTTTTTCGCAGCCACAACCTGGTTAAGCCGTTCTCTCTTTTCCCGTTGGCATTCTCCGCACCAGCTTTCAAACTCCTTTTGGTGTTTCCTTAACTCTCTAAACACAGAACTGCAGGAAAAGGACAGTTTTAATTCAGATATACTTACATGATCAACCCCATATAAAAGATTCTTACTTCAACAAAAGATCTATAACTTTATGTGCATGGCTCCCAGTATATAATGTGTCATATGCAGAGCATAACTTGATTAAATTCAGAAACATGTATATAGTTGAAACTTGAAAGGATAAAAAAGGGAGTAATTAGTAGATACAAGACTCACGAGTCACGGCCAATGTTTTATCCTACTCTCTTCAATCTTGCAATAGCAAAACAGTAATGTTAAAAGACTTATATACCTTCTGCACCAAAGAAGTAAATTGATTCTATCCCCAGTTGTCGTAGCTCTGGCACCATGTCGATGGCGACCGCGATGCATAATTGCATGGCCTCGGACATGGGAGTAATCAAAGATCTCCTGTGAATATAAGCAATTTCACATAAGTCTTAAACCAACCGTCAGTTTATAGAGACGATTAACGTAGATTCTAGAGTCATATCAGAATGGTACACGCAAAGCGGTGCCGCCAGTTAATACTTTCTGTCGGATGGCAGTAGTGGCGTAAGAGAGGAGAGGGTGATGTGTGGTGCTATTTCATATACTCGTTGGTAACGTAAATAAATTTGGGTTAGGTTTAGAGGTACGTTTGGATGATAAATATTAAGATTGGAGTTATGTTGGGATATCCAAGCTTCATCTATCTTCTAGATTATAAAGCTTTCATATCCCCAACGTACCCCATATCACCCTTTTTTCCACCCAATAAATATTTGACAAGTCACCATCTTTCCTCTCTCTTACACTATAGTTTCCCTCCGCTCTTAGACCACTACAACAGGGAACCATTACCCACCACCGGAAACTATTTGCCGCTGCGGGTACCATGCTAGTATAATACTCCAAAGTAAAGATATAGATGAATACAAAATATAAGGTTGCTATCAAGCCAAGGATGACTCAACGGCTAAATCTCTTCCTTAACCTTAATAATGCAGGGATTTAAAAAGATGCACGTTTCCTTGGGTGTATATGTAATTGCTCCAACGCTTTATAATAGGCAGTAACAAACTAACAATCAAGTTGTTTTAAGGGATTATGTATTGGGAGACCACTCAACTACTAAACTTTTTACTTTTAGGCCACCCATTTATCATAACTAACTTATAGGCCACCCATTTATGGGTTTGCTTTCGTTTATACCACTTTCGGATAATTTTATCTCAAAAATCTTTGAACAACGAGAATAAAGCTAAATATAACATATTAAAACAACCCAAACGAGTATTGAAATGTAAAATATCAGTTTTAGTCATTATTTAAGTGCAACTTTAGTTAGTTGAAAGTGAATTAAGATAATATAATTAATGTTTTATGTTTAAATTGTTAATTTTATTGTGTTGATATGTTAAAGTTAGCTTTATTCTTGAAATTGTATGAATATCCGACAAGAATTTGAACGAGGTTGGTATAAACGAAAACAAACACATACTTGGGTGGCCCATAAGTTAGTTTAAAAATATGGTTGGCATAAAAGTAAAATGCTTAATAGTTGGGCTGCCAACTATTAAGCATTTTACAAAAACGGTAGCCTGTAGCCAAGATTAATCCTTTAAGAAAATATGAAAATATCGAACTCAAGCAACCCAAGTAGGAACTGTGATGAGAAATTAACCAAAGTAGTTAAATACATTTGTCTTGGATTAGTACTAAGGATAAATCGCTTTTTGTCATGAAAACTGGCTAACTTAAGCTGTGGTGCATTTGACATGGGACTTACGAAAAACTGAAAGTGTTGCACACATCGAGGGATGGATAGAGAATCACTTTGTAATACGTAGATAGTCATTGGCCAAGCTTTATTTATAACCAAATAAAAAAAAATTTACCAGAGTGAAACATGTTAAACTTACTATAATCTTCAGATAAGGTTTAGAAACCCTTATACCTGAAGATCATTAGAAAAAAAAAAAAAAAAAAAAAAAAAAAAAAAAAAAAAAAAAAAAAAAAAAAAAAAAAAAAATGTACCTCGGGTAGTGCTTCTGTATTCATGTGTTTATCACATCGCACGCCTTTAAAAAACAACTCTCCGCCAGAGAAGTGCTTGCCCAAGCAAACATTTAAGGTCACCTCTGAGTCATCTACGTGGAGCCCTAGAAATTCAGAGGTATCAGATTTATAAACCAGCAAAAATATTACTACATAGCTGAAAGTTCAGACTTCCAGACGCAACTGTACAAGTACTAGTCACATTTTTATGATATAAAAAAATGCAAATATATGAAACAAAACTTATAGCAATCCACACATCATCCAGTTTACACATTAAGTGAACAGATAGTAACAAGAGAAAAGCATAAGAAAAGCAGATTAAAGAGAAAGTACGCAAAGATTAGAAGTTTGATGTTCGCTTCTGGGTCTATGTACTTATGTATACCCATATTAGATACTGAATTCCCCTCCTATGTCTTTCATAACAGATCACATTGGCTCAAAAACACAATGATTAACTCACACAGTCACACCACGCAGAAGTTCCACAAGTGCTCTAACAGAGCTTTGTCTAAACACTGCTGATGTGGTATGCCATTTAGGCATATCTTATTACCATAATAACTAATAAGGAACCAAGAGAAGACCTAGCAGTTTAACCTAATAATTACATGAAGATCAGCATGCTGATTCAATGAGCACTGTCATGAGAGGTAAGGTGGCATCATATTTTCAGCTTGAAAGAAAACCAACAGTTTGTGTGAATGCTGTAAATAGCATCATAATAGAGTCCTACTTAGGGTGGTTCTGGAGCGGTAACCAAGTGAAATTACACGATTGTGCTTCTATTTTGATACGGCCACAGTATAAGTAGTTAATGAAAAATTATTTGAGAAGAGAAACTAGAATAAACAAATAACAGCCTTTCAAATGAAATCAACTTTGTATACTTCTGTTTCATGGCTGTTTTATTAGTTAAAGATTTACACTCGCAAAAAGCACAATATGCACCAAAAAGTGTCTTGCCTTGCTCGCTAAAGACATCATACAATTTAGCCATTGAAAACGACCAAAGATATATCACAAACAGCATTGCAGTACACAAATAAATGTACAAAGTACAAACAGCAATGCCAAAGAATTTAAGCGGTGAAAAGGCATGAGAATGAACAGCTGACATACCCAGTTCAATGTCTCTATTATACCCGTACTCAACCACAAATCCATGATGTGAATCAAGTACAAATCCTCCAACGTCAGCAAAGAAAACTGCACAAAAATTTGAAATCAAGAAGCTGATGATTATCATGGCATGTTATCTGATTTTAGTTAATACCACTTTTCGGAACTTACTTCTTGAGATATGCCTTATGAAGTCTTCCATCAACTTTTCAAGCATGGGTTCCATTCCAAAGTCATCAAGAACAGCACCAAACTTGTTCATCGTATTTGGCCGCATGATTCTGAATCTTGTTTCATGAATCCACTTCTCAAAATTTGCTACCTAGGCAATCAGAACCTGATAAGAAAACATAAAAGCTAAACTACAAAGAAGACTAGAATTAGCACGCCGGACACCAGGTTATGGCAGCAGAGCTAGGTGATACCTCCGCCAGCAACATTTCACAGAAACCAGGTTGCAGCATATTGAAGGTATAAACTCCAGGAGCAGGTTCGGACATTATATTTCTAATTCGTTCATCTCTATTGCTATCACTGGTTGCAAATGCTTGTATGAAGGATGGAACAAAGAAGGCCGTCGTCGCATTCATTTGATATATATCTCTATACAGAGGCTGAAAGCAAGAAAATGTATAGGTACATAGTAGATGAGTGCCTAGTGAATATATAAAAATGCAAAAATAGGGTAATCTTATTACTTAAAGGGGCCCGGGTAAAAATAATACCATTCAAGCGGACACCTCAAAGGCTCAAAGTTTACCTGATAGTTGGATATAATTCTCTGCCTGTACTCATTGTGCTTCTTGATCTGTTGAAATTAGGTCATGAAAAAGATTATTAGCCATTACTATAATAGATACTAACAATTAAGCCAAACATATAATTTTTATAAAACCTTTGCCTTAAATGAAATATAAATCACAATACGGCGCCTTTCCAATTACTTGAAACCAATACAATAAACCATATTTAAAACAAATACACAGAACAATATGCTTGTAACTTCTATACTAGTAAGCACGAAAAATCTTTACAAGTGGTGAAAGAGAACAACACCATAGAATATTCTCCTCGCATACGAAAAACATAGAACCAACTTACAAGACCTTCTACAAGTCTCAAGGGGAGGGCTTTACCCGGTTTGTGTGATTGTGTCTGTGGTGGTGGGTTCAAACCCCGTGGATTAGGCGGCCAAAAGGTCAAAAACCATGGTTACGCAAAAAAAAATCATACACTTCAGTAAAAATACATCGAAACATAAATTCAAACAAAAACATCAAAACTTAGGAATATGAACACCAAACATCACTTCCCGAGTTTTTCCTTCATTTATGTGTCCTAATAAATTTTTTGTCTATGTCCTAATAACCTACTTCAAACCTAAGGTCGCCCAATCTTTCAGCATACGCCAAAATGAACATCTACAATGTGTGAGGTCCCAAGGGTGGCCTAGTGGCAAAAAAGCTTGTGACTGTCACTCTAAAATGTGTGAGGTCTCAAGTTCAATTCCTGCTAGGTGCAAACAACCTTGAAGTGGCCACGCCAACCTCCTGAAAAGGGAGGGTTTACCTGGTTTGAGTCTGTGTGGTTGTGGCGGTGGGTTCAAACCCCATGGATTAGTCAGCCAAAAGGTGGGAAACCATAGTAACCCAAAAAAATGAACATCTACAATCCAATCTCTTAAATTACTTTTATGTTTTCGTATATAAGAAATTTTCTTCTGTACTTCTAAACCTAACACATAGTCGCACACAATACTAACAAGCAAAATTCATAAGCTCATTTGTGTGTATTTAAGGAGTATCGAGCATACCATAACATATTCCGTCCAATTCATCCTATCCTATTGTATACAATTACACAAAAACACACATCCCCGCAATTTTGATTCATTTCTGTTAACAAACATACCAATTTTCGCCTTTAATATAAATTTCAGTCTATCTCCTAATTCAAACCTAAGCTCACTCAGTCTCTCACCATTAAAGTCAAAATTATACAAAAATCCAAAACATTAAAACTACAAGGGTAAATCGCACAAAAAGGAACTAAACTTTAAAAGCCAATTTAAATTTTAAATATCCAACTAATTTTTCTTAATCTAAGGTACCGAAGATAATATTTTGTGCAATGTAAGTGTTTTTTGACTTTTCGAGAGATGTCACCGGTTATATTTTTAGCTGAAATGGTTCATTAATTGCGCGTTTAAAATTCATTTTCGGCTAAAATTATGACCGATAACCTCTTTCTAAAAGTCAAAAAACCTTATATTAAAATTGGCCTAAACTATGGTACATTTTTATGCGATTTGCCCAAACTACAATTATCCAAAATCTATTCTATCAAAACCAACACATCATATATATACAGCTACAACATAACAACAAATATCGAATATTTACGCACTCGATTACGCTCGCCTTCGTCGGAATAACGCCTCAAAATCTCCCTCATATACCTATGCTTACTCTCCCTAGAAACATTCAACATATTATGAGGCAAATACTTTTCCAAGGAGCTAAAAAGCAAAGGAGTAAACTCAGATTGGAGATCATCATAGCTCTCAGGTTTATGATCCTGATGAGGATTTAATCTCAGCCGGTAATTTGAATTGGTTGGGACTTGTAACGGTATAATTCCGTTAGAGTTTCCGTTAGGTGGTGATGGTTGTGGTGATGGTGGTGGGAGAGTGAGGCGGTGGTTGTCGGTGGTACCGTCGGCTGGCATTGTGGTGGTAGGGTGAGTTAGTGTTGTGGTTGTTGTTGCATGTTTATTTAGGGTTTGTTGGGTAGATGATAGTTTGTGTTTGTGATGAGTTTGTGTTTTGTACTTTTGTTAGTTGTTGCTCGTGTGTTGTGTGTTTGACTCGTGTGATTCTCATCGTATTTTATTCGGATCATTTAGAGCATTTATGAGCGGTAAGCGTCGAGCATTGTGATTTTTAATACTCGTTTGGCAAGTATTAAATTGTTTTATCTATTTTTTCGGAATGTTCATTTTCCAACGCTCCATAAAGTAACATTTAAAAGCGTTGGCAATTAGGAGTTGTTTTACACATTATGATTACACTTACATTTACGTTACGAAACGTTTTTACAGTAAAAATTGCTACTTCTCCCATATACTGCTCACTGCTACTGCTGCTGCTAATATGTTTGGCGAAATGCGGTAACAGTTAATAGTTTGTTTTAAGAAAAACGTTTGGTAATGTATATGCAGCTGTAATTTGTAAAATAACATAAAACATTCACATATTGAGATAAAAACTAATAATAAACAAAAAAATAATGAGAGTATTCTAATAATTATCTATATTAAATGGAGCGGTAAAAAAAATTCAATAAGCATTAGAAAAAGAAGCGATGAAAAAATAATGTTAACGATTAAAGTTAATAGTCAAACAAGCTTTATATTCTTAATGCTAAATGCTTCTGAAAAGGGTTTTTTCAACTCTAGTCTCTACTAATGTAAATGGGTCTTTCAAAACATTTATATCACTTTGAAGCTTCATTATTAACCCATCCATAAACTCCTCGTGCTTAATAATAGTCTCATTCTTACTATATCATATACTCTCTTAGAATGAGAAATACTTGCCTCACCAGTGGCAGTCTTACTTGTTCTAATAGGTGGGGCATTCTTTGCTTTTGTCGTTCTTCGCCTAAGCTCTCGTAAGTCATCATATCCCTCTCAGAGATAATTAGATGACTTTTTTTGAAAATACACTATGACTGTCTCAAAAAAATGATTTGGGCATCACCCTTCATCATTGTGTGTTTTAGTATATGTATAGTTTCACTGTCACTCTTAATTTGCGTAGGATCCACATTCTCTTGTATGACTATATCATTACCCCTAGCATTGTTGTTTTCCTTTTGAACATCGTCTGCAATTGCATTTTCTTCTTGAACATGTGAAGTCACTAATTTTTCCTCCACCACATTTTCTTCTTGAACATTGTATGCAATTGCATTATGTTCAACTATGTTTTCCTCAACAATCTACTCACCAACTTATCCTCCTCAACCACATTTTCATCAAGTATATTATCCTCAACAACAAAATCCTCCTCAGCATTATCCTCCTCAACAACTTTTTTCAGCTACTAAATCTTTAGGGTTCCGGTGGTCACCTGCACGACTATAAAACAAGCACAACGAAAAATAAACACACAAAGCCGTGCAGACCAAAACCTTAGTAGTCACATCTTCTTAGTAGTGATATAACCTAATTCTAACACTTATAAAGGGTGTTTAGCAAACTTACTTGTTAATCCTGCTATACGTAAGCTTCTTTAACCTTTTCAGCTGCACGGAATGCCTTCTTGATCTTTTTGATGTTGTAGGATTACCTTTTGGGTTTCTTAGGGATTATCACTTGTTGGACAATGTCAGGTATCCATCGGTACTGCACAGGTAGAACTAAGGCTACGATCCTATGCAAGTTAGGTGACCACGAAACCGGGTAAACCCTAAATCGATCAAAGGATCGACTAGGGAAGTTGGCAAGAGTGTCGACTTGTGTGTAAGTCGATCGAACAAAAGGTTTCGAACCCTTTGGTTTCGGTTGTGCGATTCGAACGAACAAGAGATGGGGGAGAGGAGAGGGATTTAGGGATATTAGAAGAGTTATGAGAATCCCTTATGAGGCCTTTGTATTTATAGGCTCCTAAAGAGGTCATAGAATACTTGTCAAACAAGTATTGACCCTCTCCCCTTGTGTAAGTTGTTTTACGCCTCCTACATACCCAAAGGGTTTGCGTTTTGTCGTTTATTACCGTCTAATATTTTTCTTGGATAAATATTATAGTTAGGGTAATTATTGTTTAACCTGAAAATAACAATATATTTCATTTCCTCGTTACTCTCATTTCATCTCGTAATTCGTGTCTTATTTCACTAGTACAAAAACTGGCATTGGCTACACCCAATAAGTGTGACGATATACATATAGTCACACATGATTTTTTGAGTGTGTGTGACTAAAGGTCGCGTGACCATAGGGTACCTATGGTCACATGTTCGATTTCTTTTTAGTCTCTATTATAAAACAGTAACCAAAACCTAAATATGTGTGACTAATTACGTACAAATTTCGTTGGATTAATCAGTATTAGTGACCGTAAACACTGTATAGTCACAAAAAATATTTTTTTTATATATTTAGTCACATACAATTAATCATAAAGTGGCCAAAAGAGTGAATAAGTGTGACCATATGGTGTTTAAAGTGAAGAAATGTGTGTTTTGTGTGACTATTGATCATCCAACGGCCACATGAATTGTATGTTTGTGTGGCCTTTTGTAACTTTTAGTCACACAAAGCATGTTTCTTTTGGGTATTTAGTCACATACAATTAAGCATAAAGTGGCCAAAAGTGTGAATAAGTGTGACCATATGGTGTTTAAAGTGAAGAAACGTGTGTTTTGTGTGACTATTGATCATCCAATGGCCACATGAATTGTATGTTTGTGTGGCATTTTGTAACATTTAGTCACACAAAGCATGTTTCTTTTGGGTATTTAGTCACATACAATTAAGCATAAAGTAGCCAAAAGTGTGAATAAGTGTGACCATATAGTGTTTAAAGTGCAAAAATGTGTATTTTGTGTGACTATTGATCATCCAATTGCCACATGAATTGTATGTTTGTGTGGCCTTTTGTAACTTTTAGTCACTGATGACGTGGGATTGCGACCACGCAACAGGTTTTACCTCTCAAAGGATCTTAAGAAGCTTGCAATCCCACCAGGCAGTGTACCTGGTCGGTGTAGTATAGTGTAGTGGTAAGTACGGGGGATTGATCGTTCTCTCACAGGGAATAGTGTTCGTTAGGATAGAAAAACTACTCTAAAAGGTCTAAAGGTGAAGGAAGATTATTTTTGTATATTTATATTTTATGGAAAGCAAGTAAAATCTCGGGTTTTGGAGGAGTGGGCGGAATTCGTTGCTAGTCAACTAACCCAAAAACTACAATTGCAATTAAAAATAAAATAACTAAACTATTGTGGTTGTGAAAACTTATATGGAGACAAATGTGTTTACTTAGACTTCCTTACTCCCTAACTATCTTTTACCGGTTAATTGGAGTATGTATTACTTGCGTGGATGACGGGTGTATTCCTTAACAATTCATGGGGTGGCATACTGATGGATCTAAACACACACCTTGTGTTGTTGATACTTTGAGTAATATTATTAACAACACTTAGAAGACAGTTTATATGATGTATTGTGAGTGAGTATATTTGTATGTAACACAAAGCTCCAATATTATTAATGATAATAATACGAGTGATCTTAGCTATCACTAGGGTTACACCTTGAAGCTCTCTAGAGTAATTCGTACCTATGATCATGACCTAGGATCTCCTTTTATAGCACAAGGAGTCCTTTACAAGATAAGTATAATGCTATCTAAATAGAATATTCACAAGATCTATTCTATACTTATCTATACACGAATACATAACAGTTATCTAGTAAGCAGTGGTAATAATATGTACTAGNTAAGTGTGACCATATGGTGTTTATAGTGAAAAATGTGTGTTTTTTGTGACTATTGATCATCCAATGGCCACATGATTGTATGTTTGTGTGGCCTTTTGTAACATTTAGTCACACAAAGCATGTTTATTTTGGGTATTTAGTCACATACAATTAGGCATAAAGTGGCCAAAAGTGTTAATAAGTGTGACCATATGTTGTTTAAAGTGAAGAAATGCATCTTTTGTGTGACTATTGTTCATCCAATGGTCACATGAAATTTTTGTTTGTGTAGCCTATTGTAATATTTAGTCACACAAAGCATGTTTCTTTTGTGTATTTAGTCACTGATGTAGCGTTTCTAGCTAGTAAGCTTTGAACCACTAGGATCGTTGTCCCAACGAGGGTTGAAATTGATCTTGTCATTCAAGTCGTGAGTTATGTGAAGTGAATTGGTTTAAAAGATTTGATTTGTTTTTGTTTATGCTAATAGACGTTATTTAAAACTTTAAGTAAAATAAAACGTGAGTAAAGAAGTTAAAATGAACGAGAAAAGAAAACATAAACGCAAAAAGAAATAAAAGAAAGAAATAAAAGAAATAAAGATAAAGCAAATAAAAGAAATCAAAATGAAATACGAAATGTAAAATGTTTTTGGTTTTTAAATTTAATTAATAAAAGAAAAATAAAGTAAACGATTAAAAGAAAATAAAACAAGTGAAAATAAAAATAAGCTAAGTTAAAAAGATTAAAAGAAATTTCGGCGGAGTTTCGTTTAGGAATGAACCAAACAAAACTCCACTCGATAAAACGATGGAGTAAATAAAAGT
>LBNU01023764.1:3967-15349 GCA_014162995.1 Artemisia annua
CAAATCATTAGAAGTCAATCCAATGGAGTTGGGTTGAGTGAAAGATCATCATAAGCACTAAATGCTATGAGTTCATGGGAGATGTTTTGGTTTGAAATGTTGTAATGGTTTGAAAGATCCTTTTTGAGGGTTCCTTGGGTTAGTTGGTTTTTGAATTTGAATTTTGGCGGGAAGTGGCTTCCTAATTGTTCTAATGGGTGAAAATGGTTCTAATGTGTTTTATGGAGTGTTAGGAAGGTAGTTTCTCACTAAAGGAAAGGATTTAGTGTTTTATGAATTGTGAAATTTTGAAAAGTAAAACTAATTTTCTGCAGTGAACTGGCGGAACCTTCGGGTTACACAGGCAGAACCCTTCTGAGGGTTCCGTGTGTTCCGTTGGGCCAAACTCTGGGTTACCCAGAAATTGCACTGGCGGAACCCTTCTGAGGGTACCGCCAGTTCCGCCAGGCCTGTAAAACAAGGTAGTCCACTATTTTGACCTGCAAGACGATTTTCAAATTTTCCGAAAACTCCTAAAAGTAAAAATATAATGTATAGCGGGTTAGGAAATACAAAAAATAGACATCAAAACACTCGTCTTATTGGACTTTGACCGGGGGCTAGCGAATATTTCCATACTTAGTAAGAATAACATAAGCATGAAAATACAATAAGATCACATATCATCATTCATCATAAGTAATGAGACATACAAATTAGTCAAATAAACGAAATAGTGCATACAAGCAAATAAAATGAAAGCTTAACAAGAAACACATAGTTTAACGTCTACAACGTTCTAAAAACTAAATAGTGCCAAACGCTCTTTAAGCTTCATCACACAAGCTATCCAACTTCTTCTTCATTTTTCCTATGTACCTTGCCATGTACTTCCACATTCCTTTTGTTTGCTTGAATTCTTCGGACTCATTCGTTATTGTGGGAAGTTGAAGGTAGTCTAAAGGGGGTTAGCCTAGAGTTTGGAAGTTCATCATCATCACTTGGAAGTTCATCATCACTCATTGATGAAGATGAGGGTGAAGGAGATCGAAGTAGCTTTCCTTGAGTCTTAGAGACTCTCTTCTCTCTAAGAGGCACAAAGATGTGAGGAACAAGAGAGTCGTCAAGCCGAATTCCTTCGTTATTAGGTGAGATGGGTGAGATGGCTCTAAAGAGACGGGTGAGAAGCATCCCATAAGGAAGAGCGGTTTTTCCATTTCTTGACCATACCAATATTATAGACTCATACATACACCAAAGCCATTACTAACTAATTTGACAGCAGGTTATACAAGTACACATTACTGTGAAGTATTAAACAGATAGACAACAAACTACACCGTACAAAGTTAACATAATGATCTAATTATCCACAACCTTTAATAGTGTTAGAAAACCACATAAATACCCCACGCAATGTTAAGACCTAATGAATGTCTAGTAGAGCTATCATGACAACCAAACACACGTTAGATAAATATTGAATTCAAATAACGGAGGCCAAAACGACAAGCCTACGTAATAACTCTCACATAGATAAACTAATATCACTTATGTCTCGTATATAAAATAAGAACATAATATGGTTTTCTGAATTGGTTAAGCTGCCTATTTAAAGAAAATAATGCATCAGTTCATCAATATCATAAACTTTAATACTAAGGTTTTTAGTTGCTTTTATAAGAATAGTAGTGTGATTTTTAGTCGAATTAGGGCGTAGACTTAAATAAAGAAAGACAACATGAAAAAACTTCCCATCGATACAAACCGGTCACAAAAAGTCTCACATAGAAAGTCGATATGAGCTTTTCTATTTATGTCTCAGTAGATGACATATCATCACATCGCCTTTGGAATTCGATTCAGATTTATAAGCGGAGCAATTGAATTTGACTTAGCGATCTATCAAATTGTATTTTTAGATTAACGACTGTATCATATACTAGTATAAATATTAAACTTAATGTGCCCTTCAAATTCGAATCATAATCAAATACGCTCATAGATAAACGTAGATAATGGTATATTACCTTCGGTCAAAAGTATTTAGGTAATGAACTAAAATACTACAAAGAACAAAGATGAAGACCATTTAGTGAACATCAATCACCACGTAGACACGAATATCACAACTAAGGTAGTTAATATATTTTTTCAACGTGTTTTTTTAGTGTTGCTGGTTATAATTTTTTTATGAGACAATTTGTCATACACTAAAATACTAAAAAAAAATTCATGTGATGCACCAAAGAATCACATGAGACTCTAAAAATAACAATATCGACAACCAAACGGCCCTTCTGAGTACTTCATCACCGTTTGACAAATTCCCATGGAGTCACATTCATACATACCTGTGTTACCATCCCTTTTGAGGGGGAGTGAGCAGCAAAATTTATTGGGGTATTTTCAGCGAATAAATTGGTCCCTTATGTGGAGACGACATGAAGCCCATGAAGGGATGCAGTCAAATAGAGAGCCGCAGAGGGGGGATAACAGAGGCCATCTCAGTCTGGATAGTCCTATGTGGGAGACGGTTGAGGGAGATGTAATACTTACGAATTCACACACTTGTGTGCTCCATTTGTTTGTTAGATATCGTTGTAAGCAATGAAAATTAAAATTCGTCTTGTATTGTTTAATCAACCGTAGATCCGTGGACTAAGTGCTAGAGAATATTAGCGCTACCAAAGTGGGGAATTTATTTGCTCATGGACTGTGAAATTTTTGATAAACAAAAAAAAATCTTATTAGTTTTAGAATACGCGGGGATGAGTTCCTAAGAATTACGAATCTAATCAGTGGTAGAACGTTGTACTTAGAGGGAGATTTTAAAAAATAAGTAATAGGTTTGTATTCTCGTTTCTATATTAGGATTTACTAATGGTGGATTCTTTACGAATTCTCACTGTTGAGGATTTATCGTTCGGAAGGAAACTTTAGGTTTGAAAAATTTAAAAAATCTGATCTTATTTTAAGAAAACGAAAAGTCCTAGTAGGGGATTTGAGAAAATTTCACGATTCCCTGTGTATAGGGATTTTCTGGACGGTAAAATTCTTGTGAACTCAAAAAAAGTGAATTTCGTCGGACCAAGTTAATATAGAAATTGAACGATCACATAGTCTTGATATCGTAAGCAAACGGATACTGAACCAGAGAGATTCTTATAAACGACCGATCTGCGAGATGATGAGTTGTAAAATATTGATCCTATATAGCTGCCTAGGGAATTTAATTACGTGTGCAACTCTCGTCATAATAGGAAAAGTATACTTGTTTTGCTCTAATCGGATATTGGTGTTTATATAGATCAAAAAATGATCACGCAGTGGGTTATCTCTTACGTAATTATTACCTGTATGCTAAAGAACGTCGTAACCAAATATACCTCCAGCCTTCTTCAAAACATATATGGTTAGTCCAATTCTTTGAGATTGAATCTTTGTAATCGCCGATTAGATCTGCAAACATAATAAAGACATGGAATGGATAGTGGTATATTGAGAATTGCACATATCTGTTTGTTTAACTTATAAAGACCCTACCACTGTTCTGCATGGATCTCACCTCTTGGTGTAAATAAAGCTTTTATAAATCAAAAGGTCTATATATTATAGTCATAGTGGATGCCCTTAATAATGTATTTACAATGTTGACTAAATAATTTTCATATATAATAATTATATTAATATTACAAAAAAAATTAAATAAATAAATAATAAATAATAATAAAAAAGAAGCCGGTTAGAGCCAAACGAATCCTCACCATTTATGCCGAAATAGGCCTAAATATTTTTGGTTAGAGATCGGCGTTGTGTGCACCTCTACCTGTTTAGCATAAAACAAATGAATTAATTATACCATGTAAGGAGAAAGTTAATATATACCATTTTATAAATGCGAGGGAAATTATTTAGTGAAACTTAAAACTTAAATAATACATGTGCTTATACGTAATGTACCATTTATTAAAAATGATAAACAACATCATATAGTAATTTAATAGTTAAAATATTGTTTTTTTCTCAAATTTTATCATTTTTTCGTTTATAACTCAACTTTTAGCTACTTCTTTCAACCATACCATTAATACACCAATCTTTGTGTCTCAAGCACTTTGGGTTTTTAACTTTAGATAGACCTTAATCTTATTTGCCCTTAAAAGTTAAGCCTTAGCTTCTTAATATTCTTATAGCTTACAACAAACTAGAAACTCAACAAACGGAAGCTTAAACAAACAACTCAACCTAAAGCTTATAGCAAAAGCCCATAAACTTAACTTTTCAAGCCCATTACATGAATACGAACTTGGCAACTCAAAACTAGGGAATTATCAGCTAATAAAATACTACCCACATCCACACATAAAAAATTCAAGATGCCTTTTGAGAGAACCAAAGACTGCCTCCATGCCGGTTTTGAGTTCCGTTGCCGGCAATATAACAAATCATCCCTTGCTTTCAACTGTCGTACAAACTCCTGTTTTTGTTCTACTGAAAATCAAGGTCTTACATGTTCTTAAATTTTGTTTTAAAATAGCAAAAAACATGGTTTTTATATGAAGCTGATCCCAATGAGATCTTGTGATAATTATTAATACAAGACTCTATTTCACCCGGCTAATATTAAAAATTTAAGGTTATATAGATGGGGACAGACCTTAACAGTTGTATGTTCTTGTTTTTTAAACATGGTTTTTGATTCAGGGATCTGCCTCATGTTTATATAGACCTTACATTTAATCAAATCACTTTTTAATATATGTGGGTTAAAGTTTTTAAAGGAAAATATATTTGATAAATTTAGTTTTCTTGTATTTTTGTAATTGATGAATAGTTTCTTTTCTTTTTTTGACTTGCTTAATTTTTATTTTTTTTTTTTTTTATTTTTTTTTATTTTTTTTATTTTTTTATTTTTTTTATCAAACCACTTGAATATTGAAAATATAAAACTATTCATCGAGTTTAAAAAACTAGGCTGGTAAATTTTTAAAAACTGCTAAATTGTTTCGGCCCAGATTTTCTCTCGAAATTGCAGGTCGCTTCCTTGTTAGAAAACCTTTAAATTTCCAATTTTTTTTAACAAAAAATGAATTTTTAATTTTTTTCCTCTCTGAATTTTCAATATATGTTAATAATTCAGCATCTTTATCCCATAAGCCCAGGTATTCAAACGATAAAGGTAAAATCCATCTTAACTCCAAATCAAGTACATCATCAAATCGGTTTTAAAATAAAATAAGCCTTGTTTAGTGGTATTGGAATCCAATAAAGAGGTCTATATTAATTCTAATTTATAATTTGAACATGATAAGTTCTTCTGATTTTCCCACTAACCAGTCCTTAGTGAGGATATCTTTTATTCTTTACACTTAACCTTTAAAAATTATTCCAACACATTAAAAGCATATCTTCTTGTAAAAAAAAAAAAAAAATCACTAATATCCTTGCAATTTCGTATGACATCACAGATCCATCGAAAATTTTCCCAACACCATTATTCACAAGAGTAATCATACCATTTGTTGTTCTCGTTGTACCCAAAAACGCGTTTGGTCCAAATTTTAAATGAATAACCCAAATCTACTCGTCTCTATATTTTGTAAGAGGGCACGGAGTAATAACGTGAAAATGTGAAATCATCCGATGTGGAAGAAAACCAACGTTGTTATGGTGTTAAAACCATTCCCCCACCCTTTGTGTTGGACCAGCGTTTTGGTTTACGTTGGTAAAGTAACTTGCGTTGGACCACTGTGTAAACCACAAGCTCAAGTGAGAGTAGTACCGGTTTGGGTGACCGACCAGGAAGTCCTCACTTAGGAACCACAAGCTCTAATGATATCAGGCGAATCGGGAATAGGAGTGGGGTTATCCCCTAAGGAGAGGCTCGCGGTTGGTATCTCTGCCCGAGGATGCGACACTAACTCGAGCCAACAACTAACAACTACTAACATCTAACAACTAACTCGCCGTTCAAAAAAAAAAAAAAAAAAAAAGTTTACCGTTTGCACATTCTAGGCCAACGGCTACATTAGAGTTCAAAAAAATAAAAAATAAAAAAAATGAAGTTACCGTGTGATTCAAACAGATTTTTTTTAAAATAAAAAATTAAACTGATGACGTATAGTCCATATTCGGGTCACGAACCCGATTAATGAACATTACTAATGCCCAAGCCCACCACGAGTGGGCTATCATAACAATGATTGGGCTACCATTTGGGCTCACGAAAGCCCAAACCCAAAGTTATTTATGGTCTTGATATAGATATCTCTTATCTAAGGGATATATATCAAACACAACCGGATATATACCAAAGAGTAAGGAGCACGTATCCAATAAGGTTTTCGTGCCTATATAAAGATTATCATAACTCTCGTTAAAGGTACGATATACAATCCTAACTCTTCAATACAACCCTAAAACCGATTACTTACTCTCACGCCGGAGGATAATCATGGGAGACAATCCCACGATAAGCCTAACGGTGTTTGTTTGCTTTCTTAGTGCGCAGGTCTCAAGCATTAAGATCTAATTGGTACGAGAACAGGAACCCAAATAAGGAACACCCAACTTTTGTATCAACAAGTGGCGCCATCCGTGTGACCCTACACTAAGAACTAGAATGACGAAACACAAAAACTCAAGCCAGCAGACTCCGCAGTTGGAAAAAACACGTGGTGACCCCCCGAGGAGGAACCATCAAGATTCAACCTCTAGGCAGGCCTCTGGAACAACCAACGCGCCTGGTCACCAAGAATCGGGCCCAACCCTAATTCTCCCAACGGTAGAATTGCCCACAGGGACTACCCAGACCACCACGGTGGTCCCAAGCACTGAAGAACTTCAGCCACTCTCTTCAATACTCCCCATCAAACGGCACCCATTGTGGACAACACTGTGCCGCCAGGCGCGCCTAACCGGGATAGGGGACCTAATACGGAAGCAGACATCGTTGCGCTGGAGGAGAACACGCCTGGGTTAACTAAGTAATTTTGTATCTCAAAATTACGAAACCTTAACTAACATCATGCAAGAGGAAGCAAGAAGAAGGTCAAGTCAGAGCCTAGAAGCCCGGCTTAACTTTAACGAAACATCCCCACCGCGCTACCAGGAGCGCGAAAACAATGAGAGGCGTACCAATGTCCACGCTAGACTTGGTACAGCATCCGATTCACAATACTCGGAGGAATACGAAGACAATGAGAGGCGTACCAATGTCCACGCTAGACTTGGTAATCGCAGGATCCAAGATAGACTTGGACGGCAACGCTCACCGAGCGAGAGCTCTTCAAGGTCTGGAAGCAGAAGAATTCATGATAGACTGGGGAGACGAATTTCCCCAAGTGAAAGCCCCTCAAGCTCGGACTCTGAGGAAAAACGGCGCAAGCGCCGCAAAAGGGACGATTCTTCCTCAAGTGACTCCTCGGACAACGAGGACAAAGAGACAGGACACTGGAAGTCCAGAGGAAGACATCGCGAGGAAGAAGACGAAGATATATCTCTTCCTTGGCGTCGCCAAAAGGTTGATGCATTCACACGGCGCATCAGCGATTATTCGGATCACAAGAAAAGGCGCATGCCCACCAATGTTAAAACATATGATGGAACGGGTGATCCTGATGACCACCTAAAAATTTTCGAATCCGCTGCTACTATCGAAAATTGGCCACAACCTGTGTGGTGCCATATGTTTAACTCCACATTAGTAGGGAATGCGCGAACTTGGTTTAGCAAGCTTCCACGAAGAAGCATAAACGGGTTTGAAGAGTTGCGAAAAGCATTCCGCTTGAATTTCACTCAGAGAAAGAAGTGCGCCAAGAACCCTGTTGAACTGGCCAGAGTAAAACAGCGCCAAGGGGAATCAACGAGTGCTTACGTGGAGCGCTTTAAGGATGAATGTATACACGTCAAGGCGTGTCCTGAAGTACTAAAAATCTCAGGGTTCATGAACGGGATTAATAACCCAGAGCTCATTAGGAAATTAAACGATAAGGTTCCCCAAACCTTTGATGAACTAATGAAGCGCACAAGATCTTTTATCCAAGGAGAAGCAGCTGCTGCGGATAGCAAAAAAGGCTACTCAAATTATAGGCCACAAGAACAGCCTAGGAGACAATCCAATGACCAGAGTAGCAATCGCAGCAAGAATTATCGCAGTCAGGGAAACGGACGAGATAATGACAAATACACTCCCCTCACGAAGACTCCGAGGGAGATATTTGTAACAGAAGGCGCAAACTTCCCGAAACCTCCACCAATGCGCACCCCAGAGGATCGACGTGTAGGGAATGGATACTGCGAATACCATGGACAAAAGGGCCATACCACCAACGAGTGTGTCCAACTACGACAACTAATCGACAAGTTAGTAAAAGAGGGTAGAATGGATCACCTCGTTAAGAATATTAAAGAAGGAAAGGATAAACAAAAGAATGGAGGTAAGAAAGAGATACCCAAAGATAAGGCTGACATTATTTACATGATACAGTCATGGCAGCGAAAGACGAAGCAAAAAATCAGCCAAAAATTCTCTTTTGGGAATGAAATCTCCTTCCCCACTCTAGTTGCGGACAACGCAGCAGTAGAGCCGCTAACCATTGAGATACATACAGGGGGACACGATATCCGCCGCATGTATATTGATGGAGGAGCATCCGCAGACATTCTGTATGAACATTGTTTCAAGAGGCTGCGACCTGAGATACAAAGTCAGTTAATTCCGACCACGACGTCGCTGACTGGCTTCACAGGAGAGAAGATATGGCCTATGGGGCAATTGCGCTTACTTGTAGTCGTTGGTGATGAACAACACTCTACAGCAACCTGGATGAACTTTATGGTAATCAAGTCTCCTTCACCGTACAATGGCATCATTGGAAGACCTGGAATATCATCTATGCGCGCTGTACCATCCACAGCACATGGGATGCTCAAATTCCCAGTGGATGGAGGCATTGTGACCATCTACAATACTGCTACATCACCCAAAGACTGCAACACGGTGACAAGTGAAACGGGGAATATCCCAGAACAGTGCGCGACTAAGGTACCAAACATCAAGGTTGCAATTCATCCCGACTACCCAGATCAAGAGGTATCGATTGGAGGTTCACTGTCTGACAAAGGCAGGGCAGCTGTGTGCGCACTCTTGCAGAAAAACCTAGATATCTTTGCGTGGGAACCTAAACACATGACTGGGGTACCACGATCTATCACAGAGCACAAGCTAAAAATCCGACAAGGATATCCTCCAATACGACAGAAGAAGCGCGGCCAAGCACCAGATCGCGCCAAAGCCATCCTAGAGGAAGTACATAAACTCGTAGACGCAGGCATCATGCGGGAAGTCTACTACCATGACTGGCTTTCCAATCCAGTAATGGTAAAGAAGAGCGATGGCAGTTGGAGAATGTGCGTGGACTTTACTGATCTTAATAAAGCATGTCCACAGGACTGTTACCCGCTACCAGAGATAGACTGGAAGGTAGAATCTCTGTGTGGATACCCCTTTAAGTGTTTCCTAGACGCATACAAAGGGTACCATCAAATTCAGATGGCTGAGGAAGATGAAGAGAAAACAGCCTTCCATACAAGTCAAGGGGTCTATTGTTATACAAAAATGCCCTTTGGTCTAAAGAACGCGGAAGCAACATACCAGCGATTGGTAGACACTGCGTTTGAAAAGCAAGTAGGTCGCAACCTGGAAGTTTATGTCGATGACCTGGTTATCAAGAGTCACACTGAGGAAGAATTGGTGCGTGACATTGAGGAAACATTTACAACACTGGGAAGGATCAACATGAAGTTAAATCCCAAGAAGTGTACCTTTGGCGCCACCGAGGGTATGTTTCTTGGGTATTTGATAGAACCTGATGGCATTAAGCCCTGCCCAGAAAAGACAAAAGCTGTCATTGAACTCCCCTCACCACGCACACTAAAATAAGTCCAGTCATTAAATGGCAGCTGGACTAAACCGATTCTTGTCCAAGTCAGCGGACAAATCACTCCCACTCTTTAAAACACTCAAGAAGTGTACAAAAAAGGGAGACTTTCGATGGACTACGGAAGCGGAAGAAGCTTTCATACAGCTTAAGCAGCATATAGCGGCGCTTCCCAAGCTAGTCGCACCCCGACAGGAGAGGAATTGATCATGTACTTATCCGCGACTCATGGAGCAGTCAGCGCAGTGCTACTGACATATAGGAATTCGGTGCAAACACCGGTATACTTCGTGAGCAAAGCGCTTAAGAAAACGGAGGTTAACTATAGTCCAATGGAAAAATTGGTCTTGGCGTTAGTGTTTGCAGCCAAAAGACTGCGCAGGTACTTCCAAGCGCATCCCATAGTGGTGATCACAGATCAACCTATCAAGCAAGTTATCTCAAAACCTGACGCATCTGGGCGATTGCAAAAGTGGAGTGTATTGCTAGGCGAGCATAACATCTCCTATAGACCACGCACTGCAGTTAAGGGACAGATACTAGCAGACTTCATCATCGAAAAGCCAGACACCGATGATGTACCTTCACACCCCAAGACGGAACTGCAAGAACCATGGATTCTATTCACAGATGGATCCTCATGTGTAGACGGCTCAGGCGCAGGCCTTATCCTCACTAACCCAGAAGGAATGGAATTCACTTACGCCCTGCGTTTTGAATTCACAGCCACGAACAACGAGGCAGAATATGAAGCCCTAATCGCTGGACTGCGCATTGCAACACGAATGGGCGTACGCAACCTAGAGGCAATTGTGGATTCTCGATTAGTATCCAATCATGTGTCAGGCGAATATGTAGCTAAGGAAGATAACATGATCCAATACCTCGAAAAAACAAAGTCATTAATTCAAGGATTTGACAGGTTTACAATCAAACAAGTTCCAAGAGGGGAAAACAAAAAGGCGGATGCGCTGAGCAAGATTGCTTCTACATGTTTCGCACACCTGTCAAAACAAGTATTGGTGGAGATTCTCAAAGAGAAATCCATCTCAGAGATGGAAGTATCTACGGTGATAGAGGAACAAGGTCCTACATGGATGACCCCTATCATCGAATTCATAATTAAAGGCATACTTCCCCAAGAACAGAAGGAGGCTCGACGGATACGGCGCACAGCGCAGTGATTCTAGCTTAGAGATGGCGTCTTATACAGGCGCTCATTCTTGCAACCATGGCTTAGGTGCGTTGGACCTCTTCAGGCAGATTACGTACTCCGAGAGATCCACGCTGGTTCATGCAGCATGCACTCAGGACCACGGTCTGTTGTGGCACGAGCCTTACGATCAGGATAATACTGGCCCACTATGCACCGTGATGCGCGGGATATGGTACGAAAGTGTAGCGACTGCCAAGTTCATAGACCCATCCCGCGTGGACCACAGCACGAGCTAACACCCAT
>LBNU01023765.1:0-18137 GCA_014162995.1 Artemisia annua
TTACTAACTCATTTCGTTAGTAAATTACATGTTTGGTCCTCGAGTTTGTATACGCATTTCATGCACCATCCACCATCACCACCAACCGCCGCCACCATCACCAACTGCGACCACCATCACCTGCCACCTCTACCACCATCGTCCACCACCACCACCAAAAGCTACCACCACTGCCGCCACCAACACCACCCTTCCCCACCACTAACAGCAGCCAATCTATCAATTCGTGTTCAGTTTTTTGATTTTTTTTTAGCAATTCTCTTTAACAACTAAAAACAAGAAATTTTGGTGAAAACTTTTTTTCAGAAAACTAGTAAATAAGCTGAGAAAAGCTTTTTAAAGCTTATCAATCACTATCTTTTGAAAATCTAACTTGTGCTTAACTGTTAAACAAGCACAAGCTCACACAAGCTTGCAAAAAAGTCCAAATAAGCTACAAAGGACCTTTTCTATCTTAACTCAATGTAATTCAACCAAAAACTAGTAAGAAATCATTAATAAGCTCAACTGTTTGAACTGATCATGCACAACCAAACACAAGCTTAAGAGGGCATATAAGGACTAATCAAAAGCTATCAGAAATAGGTTATTATTGCTTATCTCCTGTCTTTATGTGCTTATTTATGTTTGTTATTGCCTTTTATGCTTAGCTTGTAGGTTTACATTCACTTGTTCAAATTCTAGTTTCTAACAGTCCACATTAGCTTGTTTCTGCTTTTGCTTGTTTGCTATTTGAAACCGCTTATTAGTACTAATTTACTAGTTATTTATGCTTATTCATGCCTTTTATTGTTAACTATAGCTGTCCTAGTTAGGTTTTCTTAGATTTGTGAAGCTTTAAAACCATTTTCATCAAAACTGTCAAAAAGGGGTCAATAAGCTCAGCTTATTGACCAAGTGCTTTTAAATCTGAAGTTTTTGCTTAAATCTTATCAAATAAACTTAAAATAGATCTGTCTTCAATAAAATGTAGGATTTATAGCTTAAAATAGCTTTTCATAGTGTAAAAAAACCAATTTCTGCACTTTAAGGGGTGTTTGGATCATAGGCTAACTTAGGATAGAAAAAGTTTTGGTTCAAAAGTTTTAATGTCAATGGCTTTAGTTTAGTAATAGCATCTGATTTTGGTTATAACTCAGTAGTTTTCATTAAGTATTTAAGCATTTGAGTAAGTTTTCATGTTACTTAGTTCCTAACTGTTGTCATTAGTTAATAGGATAGATTATGTTTATGCCTCTTTGCTTGTTCTAATTGCTTCAATTTAGCTTCATATAGGATAATATAACCTTGCATCATTTGGTATTTGACCTTCATTGGTCAAAAACTCACCATTTGTACCCATTTACCAAACTGTTGCAGTAAAAAAAAAGCCCAAACAGGGTTAATTTTTAATTTTTAATTTTTTATTTACAAATCCTTATTAGCTAAAATTTTGCATGCAGTTAGTCTAGTGGCTTATATAGTAGCTAATATTTTTGTTTTATTTTTTTCTAAAATTTTATATAACTTGTATTCACCCCATTAGGCCACTGTTGGAATGGCTTAGTTTAGTTTAAGCTTATTTAATTTTAGTTTGTGCTTAACTGTCAACTTTCCCTTGCTTATTCTAGTTAGTTGTTAGGATTTACTTAGTGTGCCTTGTAGTTTATAGGATTAGAGCTAGCTTATTGTAGCTTATGGACCTAGATTAGTAAGCTTGTGTTTGGATTTCATGTTTTCTTTTTCTTTGTCATAACTGTTAATCCATAAGCAAATTTCTCAGCTTAATTTCAGTTTCTAAAAGTTTTTCATTTCAAAAGTTGTTTTTTCTTGGCTAAATTTTTTTAATAAAAAGTTGTTTGGAGGTGGGTGGTGGGGAAGGGTGGTGTTGGTGGCGGCGGCGGTGGTGGTTGTAGCTGTTGTTGGTGGTGGGGAAGGGTGGTGTTGGTGGTGGCAGTGGTGGTAGCTTCTGGTGGTGGTGGTGGACGATGGTGGTAGAGGTAGCAGGTGGTGGTGGTCGCAGTTGGTGATAGTGGCGGCGGTTGGTGGTGATGGTGGATGGTGCATGAAATGCGTATACAAACTCGAGGACCAAACATGTAATTTACTAACGAAATGAGTTAACGAACGTTAGTAAAAAACCCAAATCCGCCAAAAAATTTTGTTGGGTACCTTTTTATGCAAGAAAAAAAGAAGAGCACCTTGATTGGAAATGAACCCTAAGTTTGATACCTTTTTGTGCCATTTGCCCTTGTATTTATTGAGTAATTAATTTATGAATGTAATCTTTTATATAATAAAAGAATTACATCATTTCGGAGTTTTTTTGACAAAACAATCTTAGTGGAAAAAAATTGGACCAATAGGAATGCTCGATTTTGACACATAGGCGAAATCGAACAATATGATTGGCCAATAAAAAGTCAAAATTAAATTGATTTTGTTCAAACTTTAATAAATTTGGTGGAGAATTTGATTGAGGAAAAAAATACATAAAAATATAGGTGTCAAATTTATGAAAATAAAACTTAAAAAAAAGATGGGGTAATTAATAAAACATTAGTGGTTGAACTTTAAATATATTATATGGAGTTAAGTGTAAACTTATAAATCTCCATGTTTTTTGATAACTTTATATAATAAACAAATAACCCCTTACACTTTATACCCCATACACTTTATAATATGAACTTTGTTTAAAATTACATGAGTATTAGTATTGGTTTGAGACTTCTATCTATTAAACTTACAAAATTTTATAAATGTACAAATTAGTTTTAGTATACGTTAAATACTTTTAAAATAAATATTAGTTTTACACTTTCATCTATTAAAATATCTTTTTACTATGTACGTTAAATATAAATAATAACTCATGTTATCCTATTTAAAAGTTTAATCTATACGTACACGGGTTTGAATATTAAATACAGTTAAATTATTATTAACGGTAATATAAATATCAAATAGTAAGTACGAGTTACTGTGATATGAAAATAAATATACGTGATTGTACATATAACGAATCATGTAATTATTATTTAAAGTTAATATACGGATATCTGGAAAACATTTTTAAAAAACTTCATCAACGGTCATTATGTGCTACTAAAGTCGCACATTTTGTACAACATGATATCAATAGTTAAAGTTTAACAACAACATCAACCTCAACATTAACATCTATGTCAGCTAAATAAAGTTAAATCTTCCATCCAATAAAATTTTTACAAAATATTAATTGATATTAATACATAATGAAAAACTCATGCATACTTATTAGTTGTATTTATATCATAATTTCATAGGTAAATTCTTATATGTCCATATAGTAAACAAAAATTTTAAAATAAATTTGATTTATGTGTAAATCCATGTGATCAAAGAAGCTTTGGCCCAATAACATTATAAGGAGACACGCTCAAGAATCTAATACAAGGTCGATGCCACAGTTACATTTACAATTTCTACTAACTATTTTTCTTACTTTCGCAATTTATGTGTAAACCCATGTGATCAAAGAACCTTTGGCCTAATAACAATATAAGGAGACACACTCAAGAATCTAATACAAGGTCGATGCCAAGGTTACATTTACAATTTCTGCTAACTATTTTTCTTACTTTCGCACATGTTGATACTCTAACTTCTTAAAATATATATAAGATTTTCTGTTTTTAAACGATAATACTATATAATTAAATTTTTCTGGAAAAACCCCGTGCGTGCACGGGTATTATAACTAGTTGTGTAAAAGTAAATTGTACCTTTTACTTTATTATTTGTATTCATTTAAAAATCTGTACAACATTAATTGGTCATTTAAAACTAAAATAAATAGTGTTTTTATGTTTTAAAGTATTGTACCTTGTGTTTTAAAAGTTGTACGTCTTAATTTTAAGAGAGATAGTGTTTCGTGTATTATACGTACTATAGATAATTCATGATATATAATACCTGCTACTTTTATTATCAATTATTATCCTTTGCGAAAATGCTTGAATAAGTGGGCAGCGACCAAAGTGTTTGTGTTGGCACCGTTCCACATATGTCCCAGTCAATTTCTTAACTCTTCTCGTTATTTAATAATTTCAATGCTGTTCGAAGAAAAAAATATCAATTATTTTAATATTCTGTTGTGGTTTTATAACTTTATTCTATTGCAAACGGATTATGTAAATTATTGTAGGTGAACTATATTTGTTGTTATATCAGTTCGACTACGATAACAGTTTCAGGGCTCTATACGTGTTTGCTCAAATAATTTTTCAACACATGCTTACCTAGCAAATTAAGCGAGGTTTCAAGAAGTACACCTATTTCATTTTAAATACTTCGCATTTTATTTTTGAAGTCGTGACTAAACTAATATTATACATAAAAGTCTCAAAATATACAATAAATTATCTTACGATACAGCGGAAGTCTTTAAAATTTACTTAAAACGAGAATTTCAACTCGCTTGTTACGGAGCAATTTAGATGATAACAAGTTGTTTATGCTAGAACATTTCAAAGCACATTGTCTGAAAGTAAAACTACAAAATTCTAGCAACTCTTACTAACAAAAACTACATTAACCAAAAAATAAATAAATGATAAATAATAAATAATAAATAAAAAAAAAAAAAAAAAAAAAAAAAAAAAAAAAAAAAAAAAAAAAAAAAATCTTGACCAAATTGACTAACGTCTTAAAGGTAACTGCTACATCACACAACATCAATTTACCCAAACCCTCTTCAGCCTAAAAAAGTCATCAAGTTCGAAGAGCACCTAAATCTTGAAACTTGAAAGGTTAAAGCTGCAAATATCCACAAAAACTTATACCAATAAACTATCTTCAAAAGAATCAAGAATGTGTACAACTATGATCGAGATCATACCTTATTGTTAGATGCTTAGTCTTTTGGAGTATAGGGAAAGTTGTAGTTAGAAGAAGCCCGTCATTATGTATCCTATATAATATTGTAATATGTACGGAACTTTTGGCATTCAATACATCAGATTAACTCTTCAACTTACATTGGATATCATAACCAACTAACCTTGATCTACCACTACTGCTTGCCGCAAGTTTAAAACCTAATGTTTTTTTTTTTTTTTTAGTTTTCGTTTTCCCAGGTTTCTCACACAAGTTATGTTGTCGAGCGTGTGTTTCAGTGTTTGTCGAACCGGGTGTGTTGTCGACTTGCTTAAGTTTCTGTTCCATCCAACTGTGTTTAAAGCTTGTGATCATCGATCAAACGTGTTGACCAGGCTGTGCTTGTTATCTTGGTTAAGTTTTTTTCGACCAGGTGTGCTTTTAACTTTTCCACACTTTGCTCAAATCTTCAAAAGCGTTTGGTTTACTTAATCCCCACAACTGCCAAGAGGCGTGGGTCTATCTTGGAGACGATTTTTCAAAGAACAATAAACGCCCAAAGAGCTATGGGCTTTGGAAGGCGGAACTCCGGAATATTGAAGCTTGGGCCTTAACCATTTGATGCGTACTTTCAGAAAATTGAGTCAATTGCTTCGGTTTGAATGTCCTTGGTTCTTCCTCTTAGCAATGACGACCTTTGTTTCGTTTGCACATTGGAAAGGCTTCCGTCTGCCACACATATGATGTGATTTCTATAGTTACTTATACTACTCGGAACCATTTCCCGATCTCAAAACGGTTCGTTCATTGTTGACCATGGCAACCGAGATGCGGCCACTGACAATCTCAGGTTAAAACCCACTTGTGGATGCTTACATCCGCTTCTCCTATGGTCTTATGGCCAACAATACATGGTCGTGGGCGTTCGTCAATCCTTTGAAAAAAGTGAACAAACCTTGTTTTCTTTTTGCTAAATGTCGTATCTCACAATGGTAGTTCATGGTAAGTCTACTTTACTCCCTCGTACTTCCGGGTTCATCGTCTACTTATGTCGGATATGGATTACCTTGCTACAATTGGTTGGCCTAAGTTGGGTTTACCTCTACGCCTAGCCAACTACCCCTCATGTTGCTTTATACTACCAATACCCTTCATGTGCCTTATACCTATGCAAACCATCCTTATGGACTGGGCTCAACTACAAATATACCAAATACCCCAAGCCTCTCTATTCGGGCCAAGTGTTACCACCAAGGGCGGTTCACGGTTTACCACAGGGGCGGGTCATAATGTTGCTCAAGGGGTTCACGGTCTACTACAGGGTGGGTTCAACGTTCTGGGGTGTGACAGGTTTGTTTCCACCAGGGGGTTGGGTTCCGTTTTGCTGCCAGGTTCTCCAGCGAGCCGCCCAGGGGGTTCAAGGTCTACCACAGGGGGTTCAGTTTGCAGGTTCACAACCTGAGGTTCAGTTCGGTCCAGGTATGGTTCAGCAAGGACCCTCACCAGCTGGTTTTCACCCGGGTCAACTACTAGCATCTGGTTCACAGGGTTCGGGTCAAGAGACTCTTTTACCAAATGCCTTTGCTACCACCACTCTTCAAGAACCGGCCGCTGGCAACTGGAATATGGATACAGGTGCGAGCTCTTACCTTAATGATTCTGTACATAGTCTTAGTTATATTCTTAATGAGTGCATTTATCCTTCTGTTTCGGTTGGTGATGGCGTTTCATTCCCGTCACAAACTCTGGTCATAGTATTTTGTCTACCCTTTTTTGCCCTCTTCGTTTAAATAATGTTTTAATCACTCCTCACATTGTCAAAAATCTAATTTATGTGCGTCAATTTGTTCGTGATAATTATTGCACTGTTGAATTTGATCCTTTTGGTTTTTCTGTGAAGGACTTCCTAACTCGACGGGTATTCCTCCGCTGTGATAGCACGGGTGATCTCTATCCTGTTACGAAGCCTTCTCCCATTCCTAAAGCATTTCTTACCAGTCAGTATACATGACATCAACGACTTGGAAATCCAGGGAGTGAAGTGTTGCGGCGTCTTGTGTCTAATGATTCTATTTCTTGTAATAAAAAGAAGCTTCTCGTTCTTTGCCATGCTTCTTAGCTTGGTAAACATGTGAAGCTTCCGTTTGTTAGTTCGTCTAGTTCTGTTACTTCTTGATTTGACATTGTTCACTCGGATTTGTGGACATCCCCAATTCCGAGTCTTTCTGGTTTCAAGTATTATGTTTTGTTTCTGGATCATTATTCTCAGTATGTTTGGGTTTATCCGTTAATGAATAAATCTGATGTTTTGTCTAAATTTCAGTTGTTTCTTAGTTATGTTCGTACTCAGTTTAAGTGTGAAATTAAATCGTTTCAGTGTGATCATGGTGGCGAGTTTGATAATACTGCCTTTCATACATTATTTTCAACCCATGGCATCCAATTTAGATTTTCTTGCCCTCTCACATCTCAACAAAATGGAAAATCTGAACGCATGATTCGTACCATAAATAATCTTATTCGTACTTTATTGTTTCAAGCCCACTTACCACCAAACTATTGGACTGAGGCTCTTAATATGGCTGTTTACCTATTGAATATATTACCTTCTCGTGACATTAATAACGACATACCCTTTACCCGACTTTTTGGTGCCATGCCTGATTATAGTGTTTTTCGTGTTTTTGGATGCCTTTGTTACCCACATATCGATACCAATCATAAATTAGGACCCCATGCCACACCTGAAATATTTCTGGGACACGCAACCAATCATTTTGGCTATCGTTGTCTTGATCTTAATACCAACAAAATTATCATCTCTTGACATGTTACCTTTGATGAAACGGTTTTTCCGTTTCAAACCCATCCTTCCAAGCCCAACCCTTCATATGATTTTTTGGAAGATTCTTCCAATCTCATTTCCACCATTATCCGCATCACCCCAATTGCTCCTGAACCAACACCATTTGTTCCTGAACCAACACCCACCGATATCCCTGCACCACCAACACCTCCACCAAATGATCTTGTTCCTGCACCAACACATCATTTACCACCTTCGCCTCCACATGCTGTATCTATTCATCCTATGGTCACACGTTCTCGTGTCGGTATTACTCGTCCTAATCCTAAGTATGTTGGTCATGTGTCTACTGTTTCCCCTTTGCCTAGGTCCTATAAGGATGCTTTTAATGATCCCAATTGGCGTAATGTTATGTATGATGAGTATAATGCACTTCTTAAGAATAAAACTTGGACTCGTGTACCTAGACCTGAGGGTGTCAATGTTGTTAGTTGTATGTGGTTATTTCATCATAAATATTTGGCTGATGGCACTCTTAGTCGGTATAAGGCACGTCTTGTTGCCAATGGTAGCACACAGGTTGAGGGGGTTGATGTTGATGAGACCTTTAGTCCGGTTGTTAAACCAGCCACCATTCGGACTGTTCTTAGCCTCGCTATTTCTCGACATTGACATGTTCACCAGCTTAATGTCAATAATGCTTTTTTACATGGTGATTTAGCTGAAACTGGTTATATGCATCAACCTCCCGGCTTTAGGGATCCAGAGCATCCGGATTATGTTTGTTTATTACAGAGGTCTCTTTATGGTCTTAAGCAGGCACCTCGGGCATGGTTTCAGCGGTTTGCTGCTTACATTACTACTGTTGGGTTTACTCCGAGTCATTGTGACTCTTCTGTGTTTATTTACAGACAGGGTGATGATACTGCTTTTTTGTTACTATATGTGGATGATATTGTGCTCACTGCTTCCTCTGATAGTTTATTACAGCGGATTATTGCTTCTTTACATAAGGAGTTCTTTATGACGGATTTGGGTGCTCTTAGCTATTTTTTGGGTGTGTCAGTTACGCGTGACTCTTCTGGGATGTTTTTGTCACAACGTAAGTATGCTATGAAGATTTTGGAGCGTGCACATATGGCTGGCTGTAACCCTTCTTGGACTCCTGTTGACACTGAGTCTAAATTGGGTGATGATGGTGCTCCTGTTTCTGATCCTAAGTTATATCAGAGTCTTGCAGGTTCTCTTCAGTATCTCACATTCAGTAGACCTGATATTACATATGCTGTGCAGCAGGTTTGCCTCTATATGCATGATCCTCGAGAACCTCATTTCAATGCTCTCAAACGGATTTTACGGTATGTTCAGGGGACTCTGGCTTATGGTTTACAATTATTTTCTTCCACTACTGCGTCCTTGGTTGCTTATTCGGATGCTAATTGGGCTGGTTGCCCTACTACTCGCCGGTCTACATCAGGTTATTGTGTTTTTCTTGGCTACAACCTACTATGCTGGTCCTCTAAGCGTCAGCCAACGCTTTCTCGTTCCAGTGTTGAGGCTGAGTATCGTGGTGTTGCAAACGCTGTAGCTGAGACATGTTGGCTTCGAAATTTACTTCGTGAACTTCATACACCTTTGTCTTCCGCTACTATTGTTTATTGTGATACTGTTAGTGCAGTGTACTTGTCCTCTAATCCTGTTCAGCATCAGCGGACAAAGGATACTGAGATTGATATTCATTTTGTTCGTGATTTGGTTGCTACTGGTCAAGTTTGAGTTCTGCATGTTCCTTCTCGCAGTATGCTGATATTTATACCAAAGGGTTGCCGTCTGCCTTGTTTGCTGAGTTTTGTGACAGCTTGAGTATTCGGTCTCCTCCCGCTCAAACTGCGGGGGAGTGTTAGACGCTTAGTCTTTGGGTATAGGCCCGTATATAGTTAGGCCCGTCATATTGTATCCTATATATATTGTAATATGTACAGATGTAACACCCCCTAATTTGTGATGTAGCAGCGGAATAGTAATTAGTGTGTTACGTAGAGGATCGAAGTCATAATGATAGAAAACGGCTTAAAAAAGACGTTTTAAAAACATAGCTGCATTATTATAGATTCAGTTACAAAAGTTCATATCAGAGTAATAAAATACTTAGAAGTACTGATGTTTTAAACTGAGTTAAACATCTTTATTTTACACCATTATTTAGAAAAGTAGATAGTTTGCCATTTTTCCCGCTCCATGCTTGATGCTCCTGCTAGTTTCCTGAGATAACATGCTTAAAGTCAACAAAATTGTTGAGTGAAATCATAGAGTTTGAAATTTAGTAATCAGTTCGATACACAAGTAAGATTGTATAGGGAATACAATCAGTTGAAAAATTGATATTGCAGTATATATATTGCTCTAAGTCTCATGACACGCAAACGTTAACAAATACCGTATAACGGCGGGTGATCATCAAGTCAATGATGATAATTTTGCCCTCGTGTAATAGGTGATTTGCCAATTCCTATTTTGACTCAAATATAATGTATCGCGACTAATACGACTAACCAAAAGGCATTCCGTCAAGTATTAGTGGGATAGGCTGTCAAACCTAAATAGATCTATTCACTATATTCGCGTTCACATACAAGTGATTAATGGCTCATGAATAAGGGTCTTGTGGCAATAGCTAACTTAGGCATATATCAAATCAGGTAGCATACAGAAAATTACCTGTGATCTGTTTATAGCATGTATCCCCCTCACGGAGTTTAAAATAAATAAATGTGAGGCTATGACTCACCTTAATTGATACTGATACGATGAAAAGTAAAGTCGGATGAGATTATGGTAACGGCTTCTATATATAACCTGGTAAGTAAACTATTCTGAGAATTTGACCAAATACTATTTGGTAAATATGAAATGAATATCGAAGAATCGTTATGATGAATGAATGATATGCAAATGAAATTCTTATGTTTATAATAATATAACAAGATTAGTTTGAAAGTTTTCCCTTTTAAAGTGTGATAATAAAATAAGTAAGAATTTATAATATCGTTATATATATTATTATTTACGAAAAGTTAAATATAATATATAAACAAAAATGAAACTTTATATGCATATGGTCAATTTAATGAAAATACAAAATAAAAATGTACAAGTAGAATAGATTTAGTCCTTGTCCTTGTTCTTAGTTTACACTTTTTACCCTAACGTTATTAACGTTACACCGTTAGTCCTTTATATATCGAATTTACAATTATAGTCCTCTAAATGTCCAATATATCATTCTAAGCTTGGAATATCAAATATTATCAATTTTTATCCCTAATATTCTGTTTTTTCAGTTCCAGTCCCTAGTTTATCAGTTTGACAGTTTTAGTCCTTTTAGGTGTCGTCGCGTTACATTTTTAGTCCAAATTCACAAAAATTATGGGAAAAATTATATAAAAATTTCCGAGGCTTATTTAAGTTATAAAAAGCTTATTTTAACTGCTTATTTGGTTAAAAGCTTATTTTTCTGCTTATTGGGCTTTAACGAGCTAATTACTAGTTTAGGGCCCATTAACGTTTTAAAATCCGGACTTCGTGAGACGAGTTGAGCTCATCAAAAATATAATTTTTCATGTCCTAATTTCATATCAAAATTCATAAATAAGCCAGCTTATTCGAGGAGCTTAAAAACTGCTTATTGGGCTTTAAGGCCCAACTCGCTAAAATGTTTAGTTTTGAAATCCAAATTCTGCGATTCACTTTGGTCAAATTGAGATGTCGAGACGTGGTTATTTTTACAAGTTGTCTAAATGAAATTGGTAGTTAGCTAGGTGGTCTATCGAGTGGTGTAAAAATATAGCATACTTGTTAAGTTAAATTTCATTTTATACGTTCGTTTTATGAGCTACATGGCACGTTTCTATAATAGTAAAAGACTTGGAATATTTCTAAGTGTTTTTCAGTTTTTATTCGTGAGTTTGATAGGTTCAAAATAAGTTTATTTGATGCATGTAACGTTGAAATGAACGTGAAATATGTGTGCTACGTGACTCCTAGGCCTTCCAAGATAGAGGCTAGCCACGTTTGTGGTTTTATATGAATAAAAATAAAAAAAGAATCTTCCTCCACCCTTAGACCTAGATTAGAGTAGCCTTTAGCCTAACGAACACTATTCCCTGCGAGAGAACGATCAATCCCCCGGTACTTGCCACTACACTATACTACATCGGTCAGGTACACTGCCTGGTGGGGATTGCAAGCTTCTCGAGATCCCTCGAGAGGTAAAACGTAGTGCGTGTTGCATCCACGCGCATCAGGTGAAATTTTTGATCAGGGCATTGGTACTTAGGAGATTTTCGTCTGCTCTACGATGTGTTAACTGGGCTTCCCATGTACGGTTCTGTCCCTCTCTTCGCAATGCTATTGCGAAAGAGCGTGTCTCTGAGATATCTGACTGTATCTGAGTCAAGCCTTGCTGCAACTCTACTCTACTAGACATAAGGCTATGTAAGGTATTGCTGATCGTATCAGAAGGGTCTAATGATGAATAGTCAATCATCTGAAGAAGCGTGTCTATCTGCTTTTCATGACATTCCAAACGTGTCACTACTGTAGAAGGTGAAAGAGTAGGGATAATTTCCACCCTAGCACTCTCTCCAGTTTCATAGATATGAGCTGGGGGAGTGACACCAGGAGGATATGGTAACGATGGTGAAAGTGGATGAGTAGAGTCTGAAATACGAAGTCGGCTAGATGTGGGTATATCCTCTTCAGGAATTGGTTCATTAGGATGAACTATGTATGGATAAGTTTGGCTAAAAAGATCGAATAGATGATCAGGTGCTAGTAATGGTAAAGCATGATGGTGTATCGGGGATANAGAGTCTGAAATACGAAGTCGGCTAGATGTGGGTATATCCTCTTCAGGAATTGGTTCATTAGGATGAACTATGTATGGATAAGTTTGGCTAAAAAGATCGAATAGATGATCAGGTGCTAGTAATGGTAAAGCATGATGGTGTATCGGGGATATATCATCTACAGGTAGAAACTGCTGGTTTTCCATAAATATATCATAACTGGGTGGAATATTGATGGGTGAGTATGAATCAAATTCATAAGGCGGTAATGGCACATATGCTGGTAAAGCCAACACATGGAGATCTTCAGGCGTAGCTAAAACTTCATTTTGTTCGAATGGTTCTGTCCCGTTGGAAACAGCGTCAGGTGCTAGGATATGACGAAGAGTAGGTGACGTAACAGATGCGACGAAAGTCTCAGAACTCGAGTCGAATGATATATTCATATTGACATAATACTGTAACAATCCGTAGATAGTAAAAGTAAGAATTTTATAACCATAAAAGATGTAAAATTTCAATATACCAAGTCTTAAAGTAACATAACTTTAATAATTAAAACTTACTGAGCATGGTAGCAACAGGCATGGCGGGCGAAAAATAGTGTGGTGTGAACTTAATTTATTTGAAAGTGTGGTTATAGTTCAATGTTTGAAAACATTTGGTTCTCTATAACGATGGCTCTGATACCAATCTGTAACACCCCCTTATTTGTGATGTAGCAGCGGAATAGTAATTTGGGTGTTACGTAGAGGATCGAAGTCATAATGATAGAAAACGGCTTGAAAAAGACGTTTTAAAAACATAGTTGCATTATTATAGATTCAGTTACAAAAGTTCATATCAGAGTAATAAAATACTTAGAAGTACTGATGTTTTAAACTGAGTTAAACATCTTTATTTTACACCATTATTTAGAAAAGTAGATAGTTTGCCATTTTTCCCGCTCCATGGTTGATGCTCCTGCTAGTTTCCTGAGATAACATGCTTAAAGTCAACAAAATTGTTGAGTGAAATCATAGAGTTTGAAATTTAGTAATCAGTTCGATAAACAAGTAAGATTGTATAGGGAATGCAATCAGTTGAAAAATTGATATTGTAGTAAATATATTGCTCTAAGTCTCATGACACGCAAACGTTAACAAATACCGTATAACGGCGGGTGATCATCAAGTCAATGATGATAATTTTGCCCTCGTGTAATAGGTGATTTGCCAATTCCTATTTTGACTCAAATATAATGTATTGCGATTAATACGACTAACCAAAAGGCATTCCGTCAAGTATTAGTGGGATAGGCTGTCAAACCTAAATAGATCTATTCACTATATTCGTGTTCACATACAAGTGATTAATGGCTCATGAATAAGGGTCTTGTGGCAATAGCTAACTTAGGCATATATCAAATCAGGTAGCATACAGAAAATTACTTGTGATCTGTTTATAGCATGTATCCCCCTCACGGAGTTTAAAATAAGTAAATGTGAGGCTATGACTCACCTTAATTGATACTGATATGATGAAAAGTAAAGTCGGATGAGATTATGGTAACGGCTTCTATATATAACCTGGTAAGTAAACTATTCTGAGAATTTGACCAAATACTATTTGGTAAATATGAAACGAATATCGAGGAATCTTTATGATGAATAAATGATATGCAAATGAAATTCTTATGTTTATAATAATATAACAAGATTAGTTTGAAAGATTAGTTTGAAAGTTTTCCCTTTTAAATTGTGATAATAAAATAAGTAAGAATTTATAATATCGTTATATATATTATTATTTACGAAAAGTTAAAATGTTAAATAATATATAAACAAAAATGAAACTTTATATGCATATGGTCAATTTAATGAAAATACAAAATAAAAATGTACAAGTAGAATAGATTTAGTCCTTGTCCTTGTTCTTAGTTTACAATTTTTACCATAACGTTATTAACGTTACACCGTTAGTCCTTTATATATCGAATTTACAATTATAGTCCTCTAAATGTCTAATATATCATTCTAAGCTTGGAATATCAAATATTATCAATTTTTATCCCTAATATTCTGTTTTTTCAGTTCCAGTCCCTAGTTTATCAGTTTGACAGTTTTAGTCCTTTTAGGTGTCGTCGCGTTACATTTTTAGTCCAAATTCACAAAAATTATGGGAAAAATTATATAAAAATTTCCGAGGCTTATTTAAGTTATAAAAAGCTTATTTTAACTGCTTATTTGGTTAAAAGCTTATTTTTCTGCTTATTGGGCTTTAACGAGCTAATTACTAGTTTAAGGCCCATTAAACATTTTAAAATCCGGACTTCGTGAGACGAGTTGAGCTCATCAAAAATATAATTTTTCATGTCCTAATTTCATATCAAAATTCATAAATAAGCCAGCTTATTCGAGGAGCTTAAAAACTGCTTATTGGGCTTTAAGGCCCAACTCGCTAAAATGTTTAGTTTTGAAATCCAGTTTCTGCGATTCACTTTGGTCAAATTGAGATGTCGAGACATGGTTATTTTTACAAGTTGTCTAAATGAAATTGGTAGTTAGCTAGGTGGTCTATCGAGTGGTGTAAAAATATAGCATACTTGTTAAGTTAAATTTCATTTTATACGTTCGTTTTATGAGCTACATGGCACGTTTCTATAATAGTAAAAGACCTGGAATATTTCTGAGTGTTTTTCAGTTTTTATACGTGAGTTTGATAGGTTCAAAATAAGTTTATTTGATGCATGTAACGTTGAAATGAACGTGAAATATGTGTGTTACGTGACTCCTAGGCCTTCCAAGATAGAGGCTAGCCACGTTTGTGGTTTTATATGTTTATACGTATGAAATAAATATTCATGAACTATGTATGTTTCGAAACAAAATTTAACGTGATGCATGTATGTGTATAACGATTGAAGTGAAATCAAAAGAGCTCTAGAATACTTACAACACCTTAAAGGTGGTAGAGTGTCGAATGAGAAGGAAGAAAACACAAGAATTACTAACGTTCGCTTATAACCCAAACGTATTACTTATGTTCTTAAACCCGTAACCTTTTTTCTTGTATCCAAATCTTCTTGTGATTATTTCTGGTCGAGCTAGTATCATTCGAGAGAGTATTTGAGAGTTTTATGAATATAGTTGGTGGAAGAAACAAGTGAAATGAAAGTATAGATATAGAAAGAAGTATAGGACACGTAAAGGAGTAAAAATGTCAAAGAAAACATGAAACACTATACATGTCAGTGAATATGCAAGTGTTAGAATAAGTTTCTTACACCTTAGGACTTTAAGAAAGTTTGTGAGAGCTAGAAGTAAGGAAGATGTCTATGAGATTTTATATATGTCGACTATATATAAATTATATACACGATTTGAGATTTTTGCATAGAACTTGGTTATTAGCTGATGAAAGTTGATTAGGAATATAAAATTATGTTTGAAATATTATTTAGAGCTTGTAGAAACAAACTAGAGTCGAAACGGTTGAGTATTGGATTTGTTACTATGTCGAGTTGGGTGGTTTTGTGGCAAACACTTTGCCTCGTAAAAACATAGTAAAACTCGATATATAATTATGAGATTTGGCATACTAGTAGACAGCTAGGTGAGAAAATAGATGACATATATATGTCGTGTGTAAAAATCGAGAGAACGAAATTCGTTTTGTAGGCATGAAGCTAGTCGAATTTATGAAAACATAATAAGGAAGTTGGGCTTGAAAAAGTTGGGCCTGGTGAATAGTAATGGACTGAAAAGTGTGGTGGGCTGAGATTAATGATTAATTGTCCGTTTGATATTAATTAAGGATTAGTGAAATTTAATTAGGATTATGAAAATTAATTAGGATTAAATGAAATGTTTACATTTCGAATAACGTGTAGAGAATTGGTTCCGTCATTTCGTGAATTATATTATGTCGTGACAACGACTAATTAATATAATAAGAAAAAATTTCAAATTTTTCTGAGAAAATGGGAATTAGTAACAGTAACAGAGGATTATTATTTATTAACGATAATCATTACAAAGGAATTTTTACAAGGTTCTACAGTACCCACTCGTCATTCTGAATTTCGTCCCGAAATTCGATTTTTAGAATGACTAATAAGTATAATCTATGAAAATAAATGTGGATACTTCTCACGGAATCTATCCTCACGTTCCCATGTGTAAGTTGGTCCTCGCTTAGAGTCCCATCTAACCTTGATAATGGGGATACGATTCTGTTTGAGTTGTTTCACTTCTCTATCCATTATTTCCACAGGCTCTTCTGTGAACACTAGTTTGTCGTCCAATCTGATCTCTTTCAGTTGGAATAACGAGAGTTTCGTCAGACAAACACTTCTTGAGTTGTGATACATGAAATGTAGGATGTACCCTACTGAGTTCTTCAGGAAATTCTAATTTATAAGCAACTGGACCAATTCTTTCTAGAATTTTGAAAGGTCCAATGTACCTTGGATTTAACTTTCCGCGTCTTCCAAAACGAATCATTCCTTTCCAGGGAGAAACTTTTAACATGACTCTGTCACCTACTTGAAATTCCAAAGGCTTTCTCCTGACATCAGCATAACTCTTCTGTCTGTCACGAGCAGCTTGTAGGCATTGTTTGATTTTGACTATCTTCTCAGTCGTGTCATGTATCAGTTCTGGTCCGGTGAGTTGCATGTCACCAACTTCTATCCAACAGACTGGTGATCTGCACTTCCTTCCGTAAAGTGCTTCGAAAGGTGCAGTATTTATGCTGGCGTGATAACTATTATTGTAGGAGAATTCAACTAATGGCAAGTGTTTATCCCAACCTTTTCCGAAATCAATTACACATGCTCGGAGCATATCTTCCAAGGTTTGGATTGTTCTTTCACTTTGTCCATCGGATTGCGGATGATAAGCGGTGCTCATATCTAAACGAGTACCAAGAGATTTCTGTAGCGATTCCCAAAATCTTGAGGTAAATCGGTTGTCTCTATTAGAAATGATGGATATCGGAACTCCATGTCGCATCACAATTTCCTTAAAATACAACTGAGCGAGTGTATCCATCTCGTCAGTTTCCTTGATAGGTAAGAAATGTGCAGACTTGGTTAACCGATCGATAATAACCCAGATTGTGTCAAATCCGGTCGAAGTCTTTGGTAATTTGGTAATAAAATCCATGGTGATTCGTTCCCATTTCCAGACTGGTATTTCTGGTTGCACAAGTAATCCTGATGGTTTTTGAGTCTCTGCCTTTACTCTGGAACATGTTAAACATTTACCAACATACTCTGCAATATCGGCTTTCATATTCGGCCACCAATAAATCTTCTTAAGATCTTGATACATTTTATTGGAGCTGGGATGAATAGAATACTTGGATTTATGGGATTCATGCATGATAAGGTCTCGAATACCTCCAAAGAGAGGAATCCAATATCTTTCCTTGAAACATAACATTCCATCATCTCTTCTCACGAATGCTTTTTCATTATTTGGCATTCTGTCAGCCTGTTCTTCATTATTTGGCCTTCTGTCAATCTTCTCATATGACCGGTTTTCTTCTTGGAGAGCTCCTGTTTGAGCTTTGATGATTTGAGATGGAAGTGGTGAATGAATTGTCATTCCTAGAGATCGAACTCTAAGAGGTTTGATTCTTTCTTTTCTGCTCAATGCGTC
>LBNU01023767.1:6505-34195 GCA_014162995.1 Artemisia annua
GAGTTAAATAATCTTGTTTCAAAATAATCTGAAGAGCAAAAACTTCACGCGTTTGTATTATGTCATGATCTATTATTGATACTTGGGGCGTTGCTTCCACTCTATGTTTTCCCCCACTTAAATCCAAATTTTGATCTCAATCAAGCTATTGTATGTTTCATATCCAATTATTGATGTCATTTAGTTGCATATATATTATTAGTTAAACAAAGAAATTTCATACCTGGGGCGTTTAGTAGCCTTTTGTCATGATCTATTATAGATACCTAGGGCGTTTTGCATTGTTTTATACGTTTAAACAAAGAAATTTGATGTTCATTAAATTAAAACTACATTTAGTTAATTAATGTGATTTTCAAGTACAATTAACATATATTAATTGCATTTTTTAATCGAAAAGAAAAGTTTGTATTTAATTAATATATTCTAATCGATGCCTTCCAGACACTCGTTAAACAAACCGTTTTAAAAAACAAACGAATTTTCAACGAAATTGAAATAAACGAGCGTATGAAATATCAATATATATTCCAGGCCACGAGGGTCAGACCAACAACGAATTTGCTTCCTCTATAAAGAGTTTCCGTAGACGCATTGAATTTTGCCCCATATACGATTAAACACTAATGTCATATTCATAAGATTTTTTGTTTTTTTTTTTTTTTTTATTATTTTTTAAGACAATTAACCATCTCACAATATATACAACAAATTTATCTCACACATCTTAAGCAGTGTTTCAAAAATCGGCCGTCTCGCCAGGCGGTGATTAACCGCCCCGATTTTTCACTAATCGGCCTTATTAATCGGTTTGGTCAAAAATCGGTCAACATACCGATTAATCGGATAAAAATCGGTTAAGTCGGGCATAAAACGGATAAATGGACTAACTCGGTTACCGATAGAAATCGGCCAAATCGGAAAAATATCGGTTGGATCAGCCAAATCAGGCATATAGTTTCGATCTTTTATAATTTTATATATAAAAAATCTAATACGATTAATCCCCGATTAATCATCGCTTAACTAATTAATTGCTAGATGATACCCGGCCGCCCAACTACCGCCTAGTGATTTTTGCAACCTTGGTCTTAAGCAGGGTTCTAAATAGCGCACCATAGCGGCGTTGTAGCGGCGCCATAGCGCGAGGCGTGGCATCCACGTTACGAAACAGGCCAAGGCGTCGTCCCTAGGCGTAACGTGCAATAAAGCGTGATAAAGCGAGCTATAGCGCAAGGCGTGGCGCCTTTTTTTGAAGCTTTTAAGATTTTATTTTATTTTTAATTTTTTTTAAAGATATTTATTGGACTTGAGCTTATTTACAAGTATTTATTCGGGCTTAGTAAATCCATAACTGAGTTTAAGCCTATTAGCTAACTAATATTGACAGCTCTATAAATATTTTTTACCGCTTTGAATCACGCCTTAAAAACACTATGACGCAACGCTTCACGCTAAACCTTGAGGCTTGGCCATGCCGCTATGCCACGCTTCACGCTATTTATAACCTTGGTCTTAAGTAGAACTTGAACCCACAATTATTTGGTTGAAGAGTTTCTTACATAACAAACAAGACAATTAGGACACAAGCCTTTTTATGTTCGAAAAAAAATGTTGTCATGACTACCCAAGGCCTTTGGTTTAGTAGCATATGTATTGCTCCAACATCTTAGAGGTTATGGGTTTAAGCCTAGCGAGAGACGTTTGTGATATATACTGTATACGTGTGAAAAAAACTGTTGTTAAAAAAAATGTCATGGCTCTTGTCACATCTTAATAGTACCATAAATTTCAAAGTTAAATGTCCTAATCTAAACTTGCACAATGAAATAAAAAGACAAGTATGATTAATAGATTCTTACACAAGTCAAATGAGATATCAAGTAAAGGTCCTTCCAAAGTCTTGACTTTTTACCAAAAGCTCAATTTAATGAATTCATGATGGACGAGTCAACGTAATTCACCAAACTAACCTTTATTAATAAAAAGCGTTGTCTACATTAGAGATAGACATTAAGAAGATAAGATGGTTATCGCCAAACTTATTATAATATGAATGGTATTTATTACCAAGTTAGTTTAGTGGTTACCACACAGAAAAAATTAAGATCAAAACGTATTAGATACATATTTTGAGGATATGAAAATAGAGTTGAGTTATTTAAAAAACCAAACATTCCTCACATACCAAGGGACTCATCCTCACCATCCATTTAAAAAAAATCAATGGTTGAGATTAAAAGCATTTAATATTTCACCCATTTTTTATAATTTAATTATCTCTTAAACCGTTAATCGTTAAGCGAAAATAATTATACCATCGCGATGAGCATTTAATTATCTTTCTATAGATATGCATTGTGATATACTTTCGACAAAAAAAAATTTTTCGTTTTTTTTCACGTTTTTTTTCGTGGCCGAAAAATATCTATGATATTACATATCATATATGATATTATGATATATCATATATGATATTGCATATCATATATGATATGTAATATCATATATGATATATCATATGTGATTTTTTCGGCCACGAAAAAAAACGTGAAAAAAACAAAATTTTTTTTTTTGTCGGAAGTATATCACAATGCATATCTATAGAAAGATAATTAAATGCTCGTCGTAACGGTATATTTTTTTTCGCTTAACGATTAACGGTTTGAAAGATATTAATATTTGAAAAAAGAGGATGAAAGTGGGTTTTTTAAATTGTTGGGATTAATCTCATCCATTAGATTAAATAAAGATGGAGGGAAGATGAATGGTGGAGATTAGTCCCTTGATATGTAAAAAATATTTGGTCCTCAAATGATCTTATATCTATGAAAATATTCTAGTGAATCAAATGTTTGACTTCATCAATTAACTTAAACGGGAAAAGCTTACCGTTTCATTAAAACTAATAAACAAATTAAGAAGATATTTCTAACTAAACGAAACATGTATTTATGTGACACAAATTTCGAGACCAATTTCATTTTCAACAAGTTAAGATGTTTAACGTAAATTTTCATCAGACGACAAACATCCACCGGGTTTCATTAACCCCCGAAACCCCCTAGGTCCGCTTCTTCGTTTCACCCTATTATAACATGAATATTGCCTTTAGGTACTTTATAGAGCAATATATTACTATTTTGAGTAACAATGCATCAACTAATGTACCCTTTGTACGAGGTTAGCCTATGTTACAAAACATTATCGAGGTCGAACAAATCCATAACTTTTCTTAAGCTTATAGAAAATATACATTGTTAATGGTAAACTTAATTTGGATCTTCGTAGTCAATCAGGACGGAACCTGTACATTGTTGGCAGATGGGCCAACTTAAAAAGTATTTATTTTGGGGTGGCCAATATACATTACTTTGAATTTTTTGTATTAAAAATGACTAACATCATATACAAAAGGATATAAAATGTACATAAGATTAAAAAATTAAAAAAATTGAGGGGGGCCAAACCCCTCAGTCCCTTCTAAGTTCTGTCCCTATATTTAACACAACTGTTATCGTTATGTTTTCCTTCACTATATCGGCATTCTTTACCATCGTCATTTCGTGTACTTCCATTCACGTACACATTCTATGCATATGCTTAAAATAACACCTTATTATCTAAGTATTAGTAAAAGAGTTTGTTTAACAAGTGCCCTCAAATGCATTGACTAAGGTGTATTATTAAGCTCAATTTGACTTAACTAAAGATATAAATTATCTTAATTACATATGATGTTCAATTTAATAAAACTTCAATTTTTTATTTTTTTTTATTTATTTTTTATTTATTTATTTTTTTTTTGCATGAAACAATGACTAAAGCTACTGATTAGACAAATTCTTAATAAAATTATCCAAGATTCGGATTTTCATTACATTTCAAACAACTATCTTTATTTTCGTTGTTTAACAAACACCCAGAATTGACACTTGCCAAAGAAAAGTTTTAAAATATATAAAGTATCTATCTTTCTATTTTAATAGTAGTATATAAATAGTAAAAGGAAAAATAATAGACCATGTATTATGTGTTGTAAGCATGACGTTTAGTAACGGTAATGGGAACAAATGTGTACGTGAAAAAGAAATAAAAAATTGAAATGATAGGCTGAGAATAAAAAGTACAAAAATATTTATTTAGAAAGAGAGAGAAACAAATTAGCTTAAGTTTCCGCGTAGAAAGATTGAGTTTGAGAAATGAGAACAAACAAAACAAAAAGCTTTTTATTTTGTTTTCTCCACGTATTTTCCAATCATTTTCTTTCCATTGTAGTTTTGTAAAGTTTCTTTAGTTTTAAACATTTTGTATTGACAAAATTTTGTATAAACCGACAGTGTATAGCGACAAATAGTTATACCCGTGTAAAGTAGATGTATACCCGTGTAAAGCGACGGTGTATAACGACAAATTGTTATACTCACGAAATTCGAAATTGTGATTTTGATTCGACCTTTGATGTAAAGCGTGTGTTTTTTTGAAATATAAATCGTGTGTTTTTTAAAATTAATATAGTGTTTATATTTGAAAGTTGTCAAGTTTAGAATTGATTAAGAAAAGACATAATTTAAGTTGACAAGTTTTTGAAAAGTTGTCAAATTTAACGGGTAGTTAGAGATAATTTAAGCTAACTAAATTAATTTAAGTTTCAAAATTTGAAAAAAGAGATGTACTACTATTTATAAGTAGTATAGATATGAGATTTTCCTCATTTAGGTCTGGCCGGATGTTTGATTCAGATGTACACAGAATAACTAAAGTATTTCAATGACTATTTATGATATTTTTTTAAGCATTTTTAAAAGTATATACAGTGTTTTGTTTGTTTATTAAAAGACTTGTTTGAATCTAAGGCTGTGTTTGTTTTTTATTTTTTGCCTCTTAACAGCCTCTGAATGGGCACTGTGTCTGAATCAGTCAGACATTTTGACGTTCAGACCGTTTGTTTTTTATTTTCCGTTCAGACGCGTTCAGATGCAGTAAGATCTTAATGGTTTAGACTTGAGAGGGGTGTCTGAATGCATCTTGTTGCCTCTTGCTGACACAAATAAAAACCCAAAAAAAATTAGTACGAGCAAGCAAATGTGCGGTTCAAACATGAATTTTTTTTCCCGTTCAGATGCGGTCAGATTCAGACATTTACGCATCAGATTCAGATTCAGATGTGCGGTTCAGATTCAGATTCAGACCCTCTTAACAAACAAACACCACCTAATTTGCACATCTGAATCTGAATGTGTGGTTGTAAAGTTTGAACTTGATTTCATCTTAGTCTGAATAAGTGATTGACAAATCTCAATCTCACTCAAATAAAACTATTCGTCTTTTTAAATGTCTGAATGTATTAAATTATCATTTTTTACAATTTAAATATAAGATAATTGCATCACGCGAGAAATAAACTTTATTCACTATAAATAAAACAAAATTTATTATAGTCAACTAAAAGTAAAAAAAAATTATAAACAAATCATTCAATCTTATGTTTATTTGACACCAATAAACGTGCCGGAGTTTAGATTGGACTTTTTAAAACGATTAAATAAATGAGTCGGGTTAGAGAGATATATGAGTCTGCTAAACCGAAACTTCACTTTTAATAAAATATGAATTGTCACATAATTATTATCGTCCTTTACATTCTTTACGTAACAACATACTTTTATACATAAAAAACAAAAAAAATAGCAAAGAAAAACCCAAATAAAAAAAACATAACAAAAGAGAAAATAAGACATTAAAAGGTGTTAATACACACCCTCCACAATCACATCTGGTTCAATAAGGTTTATGCCTTTTATTGCCGCTTCTTAATAACATGAAAAAGTTAAATACACTTTTTACACAAAACTTCTTATAGCATCTGAATAAATCAGATTAAAAGGTTGTTAAAATTCATTTTTGAAAAAACAAACACCATTTACTTTGAAGTTTAAACTTTAGACGACTTACCAAAAATGTTATGTATCTTAATACTAAGCGATTTGATGATAGTTCGTACCAAGGATATGACTACACATAAATAACATTGATCTTATCTTTAGCATAACTGTTTCGATGAATGTGCATGGTTTCTACTTTCTATTTTGTGTTATAGTGTAGAACAAAACGTGTACATATCACTATATTAATCATGAACTTCATTACATTCTTTTCAACTAATCATTATAATGGACAACTGTTTTAAATAAATTTAAAGCAACCACAACATCGACTGGTGAAGCTTTTAACACAGACGTAATTTTGCCAAGCACTTTCATTTGTTTTCACATCAATTAAATAAAATAAAGTAAAGCAAAAGAAAAGAAAAAAATAACGAATGAGTCTGTCAACTTAATATCTCTACTTATTATAATTTATTTAGGAACTTTTATATTTAAAAGTTAAAAAAAAAACAGATTAATCCATACCTACTAAGCAAATGTTAAAAAAACCCTATTAGTAATTATTAAAATAAAATTTAAAAATACACTAATTACACATTAAATTATAACATTTATGGTACAATAATAAAATATGACTAATATAATGAGTTTAATATATTTATAATCAAAATTAATAACTTTTTAAATTTGCATATAATAATATGACATATTAATTCTTCATAGTCTCAAAACACAAATACATAATCTTTAGAAACTATCATTCATTATAAAAAACAGTTACAAATATTAAAAAAAAATGAAATAAAAGTAACATAAGAAATCGTTAAACAACATTTACCTTCAAACCAACACATTTGCGCGAGCATCATACTTAATAGATAATGATGAAGGAAAACATACGAAGTAATAAATAAATCAAACATAAATCTTAGGTTAACCAAATCTCATATTCATGTAATAAAAATAAAATAAAAACACTAAATAAATAAAGATGCTTTCATACTCTATACAACCATGATAAATAACATTCTCTTTATTCAATCTCTTTGACCATTTTTCACGTCCTATAAATAAAGCTTTCCATCGACTCTTTCTTCTTTTCTCTTTCAATAACGATTTCTTTCTTCCTTCTCAATTCATCTACTTTAGAAAATTTCAATCCAAAAAAAAGAAAAAAAAAACTTTTGTTTCTAATATTTGTGATCTACATATGCTATGGACCCTAGCCACCTTCATCATATGAGTGTTAGTGTCGATTCTGGTGGTGGTGCCGGTGCTGGTGCTGATAGATTTCCGCAATGGAGCGTACAAGAAACACGCGAATTCTTGATGATACGAGCCGAGCTCGATCCAACTTTCATGGAAACAAAACGTAATAAAGTTTTGTGGGAAGTTATATCTACAAAAATGAAGGAACGAGGGTATAATCGAAGTGGTGAACAGTGTAAATGCAAATGGAAGAATCTAGTCACACGTTATAAGGTACATGTGAATTCATTCATTATATTTTTTTCTTTGTAATAAGAACACAAACAAAACATCATGAAAACGAGTAAATTTATGGGTCACATGATAAATAATATCATAAGATATGAAATCTAGATTTGTAGGGTTTTATGACCAGAAATTCACTTTTTATATTCCAAAAAGAAACACATTTCCTTGAAAAACTTGGCCAAAAAATTAGAACTAACATTAGAAATTAAATGTATGCTTTTTGAACATTGGTTTTCAATATCTACTATGTTGTATAAAAATTTGATGACTTATAGATTTACTGCAATGAAAAAACATTCTTTACTCTTGAAAACAAGAAAAAAGCTTGGAACTCTATAATATTGAGGACCAAATTATAAACATTGTGATTCAAAGCCGAAGTTGGTTTAGGGTGTGTTTGTTTAATTAAGCTTATTCGTAGGCTTATGAGCTTATTTAATTTCAGGTTATATTTCATAAACCCTAATTTTCTGGCTTATTTTGAAACTTAGGGTTTATATAGAGCTTATTACGATATAACAAGCTTATATGAACCCATAAGTCTCATATTAAGCAAGAAAATTGGGGTTTATAAGCTCACATATATATAAAAAACTAGGAAACAACAATCTATACACATTATATTCTTGTCGACAGAGAAGTGAATAGCCCCACATAACGTGTATAATGGTACGTCTATGATAATGTTGTCATTTTGTAAGGGCCACCAACGTATCACAATAAATGATGATGATGTCTTGTAGTGCAAGAAACTAATAATTGGTTTGTTGCTATGAAACATATTTAGGGGTTTGAGACAATGGAACAAGAAGGTATGAGGCAACAATTTCCATACTATAACGAGTTGCAAGCGATCTTTACAGGTCGAATGCAAAGGATGCTATGGATGGAATCAACAGAAGGTGGTGGATCATCAAAGAAGAGAGTGATGCATTTGTCTTCGGACGACGATGATGAAAACGAAGAGAGTGATGTGGAGAAAGCGAGTGGTAGCAAGAAAAAAAAGAAGATTGCGACGAGTGGTAGTAAAGGATCAAATCCGCATGATAGTACTACAAATGTTAATTTGAAAGAAATACTGGAGGACTTAATGAAGCAACAAATGCAAATGGAAACACAATGGATGAAGATGTACGAGGCGAAAGAAGAGGAGAGGAGAAATAGGGAAATGGAATGGAGACGGAAAATGGAAGCGTTGGAGAATGAGAGGATTATGCTCGATCAAAGGTGGCGAGAAAGGGAAGAACAAAGAAGGATTAGAGACGAAACTAGATCAGAGAAACGAGATGCTCTTATAACGGCTCTTCTAAACAAGCTCCAACGCGAAGATTTGTAAGTTTAGATCAGTTTTCGTTCGCGTAAAAATGGCTTAGATTATGAGGTTAGCTTATGTTCTTGTTCTAGCTATATAGGATGTAAGATTAGTGGAAATAGCTGGGATAGATCTTGGTAGACATTTGTTGATTACTTGCACTTATGCAACATTCTTTCTTAGATATATCTGAAGCTTTGCATCGTAAGTACTTGGAAGTTTCATTTTAAAAAGCATGATGTTATTAAAAGGGTTACTTGCTCTAAAAGTTTACTTGATTAGATGTCAACCCCCATTTCTATTTTAAGAAACATATTATAAGTTGCATCACTAAGGACTAGACCTGGCAATCTAGACCCAAGCGAGTCCAGATGGGTTTATATGAAAAAGTGATAATGTGTATGTTAATTTTAATCTAACAAACCCGTGCCCAACATACTTCTTCAACAGGTCTGAAGAGTTGTGTTTATGCTAACATCGATGGGTAAAGATGGAAACTCATATAAACCCGTTTGAGTCAAGATTGTTAGGTTTACTAACGAGTAGGGAGTAACATGACATCTTAAATACTGTATTAATGTGTCACAATACAGTTAAGATTGTGTGCATACATCTTTAAAGTATATTTATAACCAACGGCCTATTTGACTAAAATTGAAAACTTATACCGACAACCTGTTAGAAGTTGACTTTTGTTTTGTATTCTCACATATTATTCTTGTCATCATTACTTTTAAGATTTAAAAATCTCAAATGTCAAATCTACTCGTTTTGGTTTTTTCAGTGTTCACATGATTATGATGATGGATCATACAAGCTACATATGCATTCACTAATGCCTTATTTAACAATGAAAAAAAATAATAATAAAAAATAAAATTTTGTGCTCGTATCAAAATAAATATTCACATACATATTACGTATAACTAATTAAATGGTTTTTACAGGTTATTATAATATTTTATTTGCGGATAATATCAGAGCCATACATGAGAATATGCTAGGTGCGCTATCACACAAAGCAACAAAGTTTTAAGGGCCTCAAAGTATATATCCCTTTATATTAGTTGTGACCTTAAAATTCATTTTCAACAACAAAATGCTGACAATATATGAAATGTTGTTCTAAATATTTGCTAAACATTACTTCAAGTGGACGAGAGTGATGAAAAACTCATAAAAACTAAATCTAGATCGCCAAAAAATATTTTTAATCGTTATGTTTAATATCATATAAGCGATTTTACATAAGGCCTCAGCTAGCACAGTTACGACACTGCATAAGATAATAGTCTCACTTTCTTAGACATATAAGTGGATACGGGAAAAAATAGTTATATGTAAGTCATTTGTTACGTTAAGTTCACATGGATTGAGTTGGACATAGTTTTGTGTCCATGTTATATCTAGTTGAAAAGTTGGTTTGACTAGCAATTATATTGTAACACACGTAATATTTAACATATAATTGACTAATAGTATATATTTAAGAGGACACAAACCTTATATTTGACTAATATTTTACATTTTCTAGTTTTGTTGTATGATCAAACAATCATAGACAATTTAGTTGAGAATGTAATTTCAAGTTAATAGAATTGAGGTTTATCAAAATGCAATAATCAAGCNTGTGGCCTTAAAATTCATTTTCAACAACAAAATGCTGACAATATATGAAATGTTGTTCTAAATATTTGCTAAACATTACTTCAAGTGGACGAGAGTGATGAAAAACTCATAAAAACTAAATCTAGATCGCCAAAAAATATTTTTAATCGTTATGTTTAATATCATATAAGCGATTTTACATAAGGCCTCAGCTAGCACAGTTACGACACTGCATAAGATAATAGTCTCACTTTCTTAGACATATAAGTGGATACGGGAAAAAATAGTTATATGTAAGTCATTTGTTACGTAAAGTTCACATGGATTGAGTTGGACATAGTTTTGTGTCCATGTTATATCTAGTTGAAAAGTTGGTTTGACTAGCAATTATATTGTAACACACGTAATATTTAACATATAATTGACTAATAGTATATATTTAAGAGGACACAAACCTTATATTTGACTAATATTTTACATTTTCTAGTTTTGTTGTATGATCAAACAATCATAGACAATTTAGTTGAGAATGTAATTTCAAGTTAATAGAATTGAGGTTTATCAAAATGCAATAATCAAGCTTTTACGTCACACAATCTGATAAGCTCGTAAACTCATTTATTTGGGTTTATAAGCTTAACTATTTAGCTTATGAGCTTACATAATTCATAAGTTTATAAGCCCATAATATAAGTTTATAAGTTTAGACGTAACCTCCTAACACTAAAGCTTGCATGGTATTGTTTTATGTGATACTAACTAGTTGATTATCTCAGCTCGGCTTGACCGGTATCACTTTGTTACTCCTTCTATTTCAAAATTATTTTTCACCTTTGTATTTTGACATGTCTTAAAATAATTATCTATTTTAATTGATAAAAAGTTTTGGAAACTATTAGAATAGTATTTTTCATTCCAAAGACAACCTGGTAAAGATGCCCAAAGCCTTGCCCGGCCCATATCTAAAACGTTGACTTTTTGGGCCCAAATGGTCCTGACCAGCTTAGACCACGTTTTTGGGCTTTTTGTTAAACGCATTGTTCTAAAAAAAGGTTTTAATGTTATATCGTTGAACCATTAAACTTTTTTTGGTTACCATGATTTTTAAAACTTTTGGCGAACTAATCTACGAGATTTGAACTTACCAGAATCAAACCGGGCAAAGACCTCCTATTTTCATGAAGGTTGGCGTGACCACATAAAGTTGTTTGCACCTAACAGGAATTCAGACGTCTCAATAGTTACTACAAGCTTTTACCACTAAGTGGTTCGTTGAACCATCATTCAGTCGTGCTATATAACTTAATATGTGCATATCTTTAGCTAATCTTTCTACTTTTGTCATAAATATCCAAAAACTACAAAATGACATAATAAATGCCTATGAAACAATATTTTACATAATCAGATTATAACTTTTATCACATACCTTTTAGAACAATAAATTGCTATGAAGATATCCATTTTGTCAAAATATTGTAATGGAAAATAACAAAATATTGTCACAGTAAGTGCCTTTGCAAAAGAGTTAATTCACAGATCATTTTGGCGTGCCCAGGCCGCCTTAGCGGAAAGATTTCTACATTGCGGCCGACTAGCAAGCCAATTTTAATTTTGCATTTTCTTGGACCATGGTATGCAACATTTTCAGCCTCACTAATTCACATTGTGCAGTAAACTTACTTTTCACATGTCATAACCAATCCTGAAGCATACTGCCTATTGCTTCACAAGACACAAAATGACAAAACCAACGTCACTAGACCAATATCGAGGCAATGATAGACACCCCTTTAGCAGTTTAGCTGATAGTCGTTTCTGTCAAACTCGAACCAAAGACACTTAAGCTTCATAAAAACATTAAGTAGAAGAAAGAATGTGGGATATGCGGACATTGGAGTACATAACATTGTACATTATCGAACAACATTTTGTTCGTTTAAGTTTAACCGGACCTTGGTAATGAGAAACTGATCCTCATGAACAAATAGCAGAAACAATGCAAAGACAGAATATAATAACTAGAACTATCAGACTATCAGAGCCATATATCTTCTAAAAATCATTTTTTGACAATTCATCCTTCATCGTTTCAATTAACTCAGCTGATCGAATGATACTGTGGATGGCTCGACATTTACCGCCTTCACCGACGATCCTCTGCTCACAGACATATGCCATTAATTTGTCCTGTTTCTTTTTAGTTTCTTCATTTGATAAAATGATATTGTTGATGGTCTTGTACTTTAACGAAGGACGAGGAAATGTTGATTAATTGTCAAATGCATACAAGTCCTCCATTGCAACCACCTGTTCAAAAACATGGAGACAGTAATAAGCATCCAATAAACACAAATTCTCATACCTCGTCCACTAATCTATCAAACAAATCATACAAAACAGCAGATCCGTAAATGCAAACGAGATGTGCTGATGCTCATATATGCATGCCTTTCGAGTTGATTTTGATATAAATACCACTATCTTATACTATTCGTTATAGGTTCATTTAATTACATCTACATGGGCAATAAGTTACCAATACGCAGTGAATAAATTAACTTTGTTTCAGTTTTAACATGTACAGTAATATTACTTATGTTTCTGTGTTATAACGAAAAAATATTTATAAGTTCAGACTCATACATGTTAGCCTACTAATGATTTTAGATCAAAGTTTAAAGTTTATGTTTAAGACAATATTTAGTTAATTCTGTAATTAGTCTATGTTAATGTAATTGGGTCAAATTCTATCTGGAACATGGTCAAAATGGTTAACCCAAACAGGCCCAATGTTTCGCAGTTATAGTAGTTAAGTTAGAAACCGTTTTCTCAAACAATACAACGTTTGGTGAAAGCATTGCAACGATTAGTTAAGTATATATAGATGATTTTCGATCTGTGAAAATCATCACAACCTTTTATTCAATAAAGTCAAGTTTAGTATACACTTTTTACCCGTTTACTGTTACATTGATTTTTACACAATCACACAACCTACAAACATCATGAAACATATTTTGAAGAATAGAATTGTTGGCAATAAGCCTGTGAACAATTGGTATCAGAGCTCTGGCTCTAATCCATGGGAAACACCAACAATTCGACATTCAACAGGTTTTCAAAGTGGCCGTTATTTGCTGAGAGAAACCCCTAAAAGAATGTACCAGTGGAATACAAGGAGGAAGAAGAGCATATCACCCAAGGGGAAACAATTGCTTGTACAAACTGTACTAGAGAATGAGGCATTCAATTCCACAAAGGAATCAGAATGTTTGAAAGAACAGAAAAAGAAAACTGCCACAACAAAGAGGGAAAAGAAATCCAAATGCTACATATGCAAGGAGAACGGACATGCTTATTGGGCATGTGAAAGTAGGAAGAAATTGGCAGGGATCGAATTACAACAAGAAGTTGACATCACCAATCAAATCATTGAACAAGAAAGAATGTACCCAGAAAAGGTGCATATCTTTGGAAACTACATGGTGGAAGGAACAGACAAGGAAGATTGGAATAGCATCTGGTATGTAAGTAAAATTACAATTACCATTTGTGTCCTAGGAGAATACTGTTCAATGATGTCAATTATAAGTTTAAGATGATAGGGAAGCAAGAGTATGAGAGAAAGTTTATATTCTCTTATGGAATTGGTAGTGCAACCATTAAGACAGAACATGGTGACTTGGTAGTGAGACATGTGCAGCATACACCAGAGGTCTCACTCAATATACTCAGTCTAGAATTGCTTAGGAAACAAGGTTTCTCTGTGAAGATTAAGGATACTAGATGTAGTATTTATCACATGTACTATGATGAAGAAACAAGCTTGCAGATACCACTTGAAGATGAAACAGAAAGAACAATTGGGCCAAAGGAGGTTGTGAAAGAACATAATCAATATTTGCAAAAATATTTTGAATCTATTGATCCTGGAGATGCATGTTCATTAGTTAAAGGATTGGAGGAATTGGACTGGAATAAAGATGTCACTCAAGACTACATTGATGATGAATATCTCAGCCATAATGGAACATTGTATGCACTCAAGGTCAATTCTTTTTCCAGATTTCTTTCTTTTATGAATTTGTTAAAGAAAGATAACATACTATACAAGAATTGGGAAGTGTTCAATAAAAGGTTAGTAGATATGTTGAAGTGGTTTTACCTTGTGCATTTAAATTATGATACACTTGAGGCAATACCACCCATTGTTAAAGATGTAGAAGTGAATCTGCTATGCTTGTTGAAAGTTGTGGAAAGTTTGGGTGGCTACTTCTCAGTCACCATTGCTGACAAATGGGGAACAATAGCACAATTGCAAGGTTTGGACATCAAAGATGGTGAAGCAGTAATGAACTGCTACAAGAAATTTGTTGATCTAGTTGTGATCTATCATGAAACTGCCCAAGTGCCTTGGGTTGAAAAGTCATTGCAGGTGGGAGAAGCAAGCAAAGATGGCTTGGCCATGGACCTACCAGACCAGAAGGACAAGGGAGTAAAGGATGGAGCATTAGAGACAAGACAAGACCATTTTGGTGTCATGCTTGAAGAAGAAGATGGAGAACAAAACAACAGTCAAGGAAGTAATGACTTTGATGTCATTACTTGAAGTCCAAAGCAAGCAGATCAAGAAGAAAATTTGATGCTAAAATATTAGGGGGGAAATTGTTAGCCTACTAATGATTTTAGATCAAAGTTTAAAGTTTCTGTTTAAGGCAATATTTAGTTAATTCTGTAATTAGTCTATGTTAATGTAATTGGGTCGAATTCTATTTGCAACATGGGTCAAAATGGTTAACCCAAACAGGCCCAATGTTTGGCAGTTATAGTAGTTAAGTTAGAAGCCGTTTTCTCAAACAATACAACGTTTGGTGAAAGCATTGCAACGATTAGTTAAGTATATATAGATGATTTTCGATCTGTGAAAATCATCACTACCTTTTATTCAATAAAGTCAAGTTTAGTATACACTTTTTACCCGTTTACTGTTACATTGATTTTTACACAATCACACAACCTACAAACATCATGAAACATATTTTGAAGAATAGAATTGTTGGCAATAAGCCTGTGAACAATACAAACTCAGGCTTAAAATATGATTCCCATCATGAGTTCAGGCATTGAGCGGCGCTTACTTCAATTCTATACAGCGCCTAGGGTAAATGGTTAAAGACTTCTATCCAATCCAACCATTGCAGATATTAATTACTTAGTGTATGTCGAACGTAACTCTAGCCTAAACGAAACTTCTCACTTTTGGATTGCATAAATGATAAATGGATGGTCTTAACCAAACACCATACTTAATAAGGTATAAGCAGTTAAGCATGCCAAGTAAAAGTGTGTTTGGGTTTGCTGTTTTTCTGAGAATAAGCAGGTAAGAACGTGCTTATTTCATAGTGCCTATCTTTCATTGAAACAAATGGATTGTTTGTCTTATGGGCTTTCGAGCTTGCTCGTTTTTTGAGCTTATGAGATTATCCATGTAAGCTTATGAACTTTATACAATTCAAAATTTTACAACTTCGAGAGAAAAGAGTACGTACCATAAGCCATATGTATCAAGAAGAAGTATCATATCTTTAGCATTTGATGTTGATGCCATCTCCAACGGAGCTTAATTTTTCCGGTAGACAATTCATACCATATGATGCTAAAGGGCGGATCATCATAACTAAATTCGCCACAGTTTACTGATCTTCCTTTTTAAAGCTAAACAACACGCCATGATAATGGTGGCATTGGGTAAAAATAGTATGCATACCTTTGTTAATCCAAGATCTTTAGGAGGCTTAGGAATTTTTGTAATTTCAAAAGGAGACATCAACCTCAGTTTCGCTATTACTTGACACAAGTTTAACTCTTTGTCTCCCTCAACATCATAACTAATATTAATGGGATAATTCAAATGATGTGCAGTAGCAAAGCTACATATCCAATTAAACAATGTTGGTTGCTAAGCCCATTTAGAGCACTCAAAATATTATCTCTCAAACTATCAAATTCCTCCTCAGCCACGCACTTATCGATAACTAGAAAGTACATTCTAACGGTCGGTTTTGGTGGTGTATTTGGATTTCTCCCCAAATCATATTCTATTGTGGTGTAGTAAGGGGACAACTCATCAGCCTTGAAGGTCATTTTTGCCATAGAGACACAAGCAACATACCCATTTTTTAAATGTATAATTTACTCCTGAGTATGGGTTTAAAACACCCTTATAGTTGTCACAAAAGAGAGGTTTGTTATTTAATACCGGGTTTAGGATTGATAATGGTTTTAAGGGTGTGTAGATTAATGATACAATACATGCCGCCAAAAATAATAAACGTAGTCTATAGGTTTAGTGATCAATGAACTAGCACTTGTATCAACTGAGATCTCCTCAAATCAAACACAAGTTCTGAGATTGTTAATATTTGTGTTTGATGGCCTCGAAAGTGATGCAAAAGATGCCTCAAAGTTTGATCAAGCCATTCTTTGGGGTCAAAGCTAGCTGCCTGGATATAGTCAAAAGGAAAGCCATTTTAGTCAATGAAATAAACTAACATAAGTAGTTATTTTATTATTTTTTTAACACCAAAACTATATCTTTTAAACTAATAGAAGTCAGTTACATACAGTTTGACCACTTTGCTATACTTCAAAATGATGTAATTTACCTCTATGTTGATTGTATGGGTGACTAGTCATCCCAAGATTATGGCAGTTGCGTCCTGATCAAAGGCCCACACAAAATCCTAGAGATTCAAAAACAAACTTGTCTTTTAACAATGCTTGAAATAACTATAAATACGCTTAATTGTAAAGGTACAAAAACGGGAAGAAAAAACGCTTGCCTGTATTAAAAAATCTATGATGTTTTTACAGTTATCTTTTTTGTAATGATAATAACTAAAGTAAAGTTCTTCAAGGCACCGGGTTGTGGTAGTTGCAAGGCACCGGGTCCTGATGGTTTCACCTTTAAGTTTTTCAAAAAACATTGGGACACTCTCAAAGATGACATTGTTTCCTATGTTAAAGAGTTTGAAGTTTCAGCCCTTTTACCTCGAGGGTGCAATTCATCCTTTATCACTCTTGTTCCCAAGGTGGATGACCCACTAGTTGTTGGTGACTTTCGTCTGATTAGCTTGATTGGTAGTCAATAAAAAATTATTGCCAAAATTCTTGCTAACCGCCTCTCTTGTGTAGTCTCTTCAGTTGTTGGTGATGTTCAAACGGCTTACATAAAAGGGCTTCAAATTATTGACGAGCCACTCATGGTGGACGAGATTATTGCTTGGGCTAAGAAATACAAGAAGCGTGTCATGTTTCTCAAAGTTGATTTTGAGAAAGCTTTTGACTCATTGAGTTGGTCGTTTCTATTCTCTATTCTTGAGCAAATAGGTTTTAGTTCTAAATGGAGGAGTTGGATTCATTCTTGCCTTGATTCTGCGTTTGCTTCGGTTCTAGTTAATGGATCACCAACAAAGGAATTTAAGATTGAAAGAGGTCTTAGGCAAGGAGACCCCCTCTCCCCATTTTTGTTTATCTTGGCGGTTGAAGCTCTAAATATTGCTTTACTTGAAGCAACGAACAAGAATATTTTTCGTGGCATCAAAGTGGGCAAAGACAAGATCCACATCTCACACCTACAATTTGCGGATGATGCCTTAATTATGGGGGAGTGGTCGCGCGATAATGCTAAGAATTTGTCTAGAATCCTTACTTGTTCTCATCTCGCCTCCGGTCTAAAAGTCAACTTCAACAAAAGTAAACTTTTTGGAATTGGTATATCTAGTGTTGATTTACATTCACTTGCTTCCTCTATTGGTTGCCTTGCATCTCAATTTCCTTTTACCTAGGACTTCCTATTGGTGCTAACATGTCAAGGTGTTTCAATTGGAATCCTCTTGTTGAAAGATTTCATAGACGTCTCTCTAAGTGGAAATCTAAGACTCTTTCCATTGGTGGACGTCTTACACTTATTAAATCCGTTCTTGGTAGCTTGGGAGTTTCTTATTTCTCTACTTTCAAGGCTCCTAAAAAGGTAATAAATCAACTTGAAGGTATTAGGAGAAATTTCTTTTGGGGTGGGTCTTTGGATGACAATAAAATCCCTTGGATTGATCGGGAAAAAGTCATATCTCCTCGTGATCAAGGTGGTCTTGGAATTGATAGTTTGGGAACGTGCAACCAAGCTATGCTAGTAAAATGGTGGTGGAGATTCCATATGGAGAATCAAGCAATTTGGCGCAAAGTTATTCGTTCTATACGCGGACCTTTAGGTGGACTTAATGATAACACTTCTCTTAGATCCAACTCCGGGCCGTGGTATCATATTGTGAAGATAAAAGATGAACTCCATAAAATCAACATCAATCTTAATAACCTCTTCAAGATAAAAGTTGGAAATGGTCAAAGTACTAGCTTTTGGAACGATATTTGGATTGGTGATAGGCATTTGGTTGCTTCATTTCCTCGCCTATATCGTTTGGAAACAAATCCGGATTGTCTTGTCTGTGATAGAAATCCCACTGCTCAAGTTTCACTCTCTGCTTTGGCCAATGCTTCAGACATCACCCCTACTCTACCGCAACTTACTGATATTGGCCTGCATTCGGTTCAACTTATTGATATTGGGCCCATGATCTCGTATTTTCCTCCTGGGCTGATCTTCCAGTGGGTTTGGCGAAGGGAACCAAGGTCTAGACCAGAAGCTGAAGAACTCATAAGCTTGGTTAGTCTTTTATCTAATCTTTATTTATCAGATGATGAAGATAGATGGGAATCTATTATTGATGCTTCAAGACGCTTCTCCGTTAAAGGCATGATATCTTTCATCAACTCTATGTCTCAATTTGTATCCTCTTCCGCAACTCGTTGGAACAAAGTAGTGCCATTGAAAATTAACATCAATACTTGGCGTGTTAGGATGGCAACCCGTGCTAATCAGGGACAGACCCAGGATTTTTAAGAGGGTGTTGCACAAAAAAAATTTTATGATCGTGAATACTAAAGTTGTCTGACAAAGAATTTATTAGGTAAAATTGGGTGTTGCACGAGCCCTGAAAAAGGCATATTTTATAAAAATTTACACTTCGTGACCTAACATTGGGTGTGGCCCGTGCCACACCCGGCTCCCATGTGGGTCCGTCCCTGGTGCTAATCTTGATCGAAGGGGCATGGATTTAGATTCAGTGAGATGTCCCATATGTGATGATGCCATTGAAACGGAAGAGCATTTGTTTAGTGATTGCAAGATTGCGAGAGACACTTGGATAAATGTTCTAAAATGGTGGCGTATACCGAACATCACATTTCAAAGTCTCCAAGATGTCTTTCAATTGGCGGACCACTCCCCCCTTGAAGCTAAATTTTCAAGATTCTTTTATGCGGTGATACAAACTACAATTTGGTCCTTATGGCGTTTTAGAAACAATGTCATATTCTCATTGAAGAAACCATCAAAGGATCTTTTTTTCAATGATATCAAGATCTTATCATTTAATTGGATTGTTAGTCGATGTAGGAAACCTTTTTTGAATTGGATAGAGTGGATTAATCACCCTTGTAACGCTCTATCCACCCCTTGTAACCTCATCTAGCTCCTTGCTAGTTTTTATTTCAATTGCCGTTCAAAAAAAAAAATAACTAAAGTAAAATTTTTTGTTCAAGGACCATGTCATTACTTTTAGAAATGCACACGCTAATCAATATTTGAACTGCAGTCATATAACTCAACAAATTTACAAGATTTTTAGTTGTTTGATAAAATGTGGAAACATTTGTCATCATAAAAAAGTTTGACAAATACATAAGTAGTTATACATGTTTGCACCATATTCAAATGTATAGAAATCCTGGTAGTCTTTATTTGAACAAACAACAAGAAAATATAGTCACACTAAATATAAGAACCAAGAAAAATAAAGAGCTTTTTTCTAATAAAAGAAAGTTAATATGAAATATTAAGAGCGTTAGTGGAAAAAAATCTACAGAATTAATTTATTGAGCTCAATATCATCAATATATATATATATATTTTTGACATCCAAACCGAAAATAAACTACCAACTACAATTTAATGAATATTCTATGGCATTTAAAAAAAGAGATTATGAAAGTTACACCTGCCATCAACTCTTTTATAAACAGAGGAATCGTAGTCGAAAAACATGTAACATCATCATCTTTAAGAAAACATCGACTAAATGGACCACAAAACCAATTATTCCAACTTTGATCAACATGCTAGCAGGAGCAGATCAATATACAACAAGATCTAACAAAAATATACCATGAACGATTCGAGTGTTGATCTAAGTATGTGTTTGTGGTAGTATATATGAGGAAAAGGTATGGATGTGTTAATTTGTGTTCTGGTAGAGATGGAGAAGTAGAGGAGTTTGGGTTTTCTTAAGTTAGTGTGTGTGAGGGGTAATATGAGTGTCAAGCTTATAACCTAGAAATGAGGTAGTTGTGACTTTATTGGAGGAGTTATGTTTAGTGTACTTTGGTTGGTGCATGTGTTAATAAGTACGCATGTATTCAGTTAATGAAATGCATAGAGACTAGGGAGTGTATCATGTATGTGTTAGTACTTAGTAGTTTATACAGTGGGATTATGAGATTATTAAAAAAGTTCAAAAGTTAATTTTGCGAAACCTTAAAGGTAATTTTGCGAAACCTTATAGTCTGAAATCTTTTCTTTTCATTATTCGAGACCTCGTTAATTTTTACGAACATGGATTTCGCTCACGAGTCCCTATGCAACTAAATCACAGCTAAATCTAATTAAACTTTAAGCAACGGTTACATACTATAAGATTGATCTTGCAAGATTGACCTCGAATATGCTTCTTTTGTCACCAAAACTATCATTTTACGTAATATATATTCTCATGTTTACATACTTTTAGATGCATGTGGATTTGTTTTGCACCAAACCATGTGAAAAAACTTCTTTGCATACAATTTAAAAATAAAGGACGCAAATCCTTCGGCTATATGCCTAGCATCATTTTTAGGAGCTTGCAAAAACTGTGGAAATCAGCCTCCGGCTATACGCCTAGCATCATTTTGAGGAGTTTGCAAAAACTAGGGAAATCATCCTTTGCCTATACGCCTAGCAGCATTTTGAGTAGCTTGCAAAAATGTGGAAATCATCCTCCGGATATAAGACTATGTAAAAATGGTAAAGAACACAATGCTAATCACCCAGCCAGCCACCCCTTTAGTGAATTTATTAAGTACAATCAAAGAACCTCCTCAAACGAGTTAGTTAGTAATCCCCTTCAGAAGGATCTTACTCAACCTCACTACAAGAACTCTTACACTCAGATTAACACAATCAAATAAAGAGATTGATTGTGTTTATACACGAACCCGAATAACAAGATATCAAGATTGATATCACAAACTAAAACCAGAGAATATAGAGATTGATTGATTAAAACCGAGTTTCAAAACATTGTTTGAAAGTGAAATGGTGAGGGTAGTAGGTTTTGGTGATTGACCATAAAAGTAAATATGTTTACTTGCATCTTGCGCATTGAATTAGACATGTTGGCAATATAAAAAACATTGGTCAGAACTCCAAGCATGCATGCTTACGTAAAAAGGAGAAAAGAATAATAATGATAATAATACAACTTTGCTAGAATACCAAGTCTACCTTCATATTCAATATAAATAACATTGGTCAGAACTCCAAACATGCATGCTTACGTAAAAAGGAAAAAAATAAAATAAAATAAACAACTTTGTTAGAATACCAAGTCTACCTTCACTAAAAAAGCTGTGCAAGCTGAAGTCGTCCGTTGAGGTAACTCGTTCAACAGTAAGGAATGACGAACTAGCTGCAACCTATCAGATCTCGCAAAAAGCATTCTACAATTTTTTTTTTTTTTTTTTTTTTTTTTTTTTTTTTTTTTTTTTTTTTTTTTTTTTTTTTTTTTTTTTTTTTTTTTTTGTAAAGGGGAGTAATCATGCACCCTGGTAAATATATTAGCCAAAAACTTATAAGTATAATGGATATGGGTGAAGTCCCACATCTCAGCCCGTTACATAAGCTAAAAGCTTACATAACAAGATACTTCCTAATTAAAGCATTCTACAATTTCCTGTATATGTAATTTGGAGAAAAGAAAACCACAAGAATTTTCACAAAACTCAAATCTCGCAAAAAGAAAAGAAAAACTTTTTAACTAATTGAAATGAACAAAAATCAAAAAATCACCCTCAAAGACATCTTAACATAAAAAAAAAAAAAAAAAAAAAAAAAAAAAAAAAAAAAACGAAAAAAAAGAAGCTTTATCTCTGCCATTGACACGACAAATATATAATTTCATTGTACATTCGTTTAGGAGTAACGATGAGAAAAATAATTGATGCAATTGTCGATCGTCTTCTCTAGAGGACAACATCACAAGGTGTCCTGTAGCTAGAAGAATATACTGTGTATTGTTCTAAACTAGGAAAAATTATCAAACTAGACTAGTCGCCCTGAGACTTATTACTTTGCAGACCTAAAATTTTTAAAAGTTCAAAATAGACCTAAAATTTTCACAAGCCAACAAGTGTCTAATTATTGTAGGTGGATTTATCTTTATTCAATTGTTTAAGGACACGTGTCAAACGTAGACACGAGTCGCCCCAAAAATGAGTCGCCCTTAGTCTATTTTGGACTTTTGAAAATTTTAGGTCTGGAAAGTGATAAGTCGCAAGGCGACTGGTCTAGTTTGATAATTTTCCCAATAAACTAAACGAGAGGCACCGGTTAGTTGAATTACCAAAAATAAATTTTGAAAGGAAACAAGATAATCTTCATGATAGACATTCGTTTGGGATCGATAAGAAAAATATTTGGTTTTTTTCTTACGGCTATTGAGAGTCTTCTCTAGAGGACAAGATGATAACTAAAACTTAGTCGTAACTCGTAACACAAGTTATCTCAGTCAATACAAAAGTAGCTAGAACACATCAAAGACGAAAAAAGAAGTGATTACATTTCTAGAAGATAAGGTGAATAAAGTTATTGAGTAAATGTCTTTTTCTAATGGGGGTAATATGAGTGTCAAGCTTATAACCTAGAAATGAGGTAGTTGTGACTTTATTGGAGGATTTATGTTTTGTGTACTTTGTTGGTTCATGTGTTAATAAGTACGCATGCATTCAGTTAATGAAATGCATAGAGACAGGGAGAGTATCATGTATGTGTTAGTAGTTTATACAGTGGGATTATGAGATTATTAAAAAAGTTCAAAAGTTAATTTGGTAACAATGAACAAAAGGTAATTTTGCGAAACCTTATAGTCTGAAATCTTTTCTTTTCATTATTCGAGACCTCGTTAATTTTTACGAACATGGATTTCGCTCACGAGTCCCTATGCAACTAAATCACAGCTAAATCTAATTAAACTTTAAGCAACGGTTACATACTATAAGATTGATCTTGCAAGATTGACCTCGAATATGCTTCTTTTGTCACAAAAACTATCTTTTTACGTAATATATATTCTCATGTTTACATACTTATAGATGTATGTGGATTTGTTTTGTAACAAACCATGTGAAAAAACTTCTTTGCATACAATTCTAAAATAAAGGACGCAAATCCTTCGGCTATATGCCTAGCATCATTTTTAGGAGCTTGCAAAAACTGTGGAAATCAGCCTCCGGCTATATTTTGAGGAGTTTGCAAAAACTATGGAAATCATCCTTTGCCTATATGCCTAGCATCATTTTGAGTAGCTTGCAAAAACGCGGAAATCGTCCTCCGGATATAAGCCAATGTAAAAATGGTAAAGAACACAATGCTAATAAGTTGTTTGAAATTAAACCCTAACTTTTCTCTCTAGGGGCGAAATCCTAAACCCTAACTGTTCTTAATCGTATTCCATTTAATCTCCCTAAATCTTTGTGTTTCTTTCTTCAATTTGTTCTTGTTATTGATTTGCATTCGTGCTTATTGGTTCTGGACCAGAATCGTTGTGAGTTAAACAAGGTTTTGTGGAAGTGTGGGATCGTTTTCTTTGGGTATCGCTGGTTCTTTTGTTGTCGGTTCTTGTTGATTATTTATTGTTGATCGTTACTTAGTGATTCTTATTCCATTACTGATCGACTTTAACTATGGTTGGAGGTTAGTGATCTGGTTAATTTGCTATAAACCCTAATCGTTAAGATTAGGGTTTTATCTTTTCTCTTTGTATCGCATGCTGCTGGTTAACAAGGTGTTATTAGTTTACTTTGGGTTTGTGGTGGTGAGAGATGAATAAGGGTTTTTTGAGTTCCAAAAGTGTTAATAGTGGTTCTAGGGCTAGTGAGAAGATTAACGTTGATGTGGATGGGTTGGCTGCTCGTAAGGCTGCTAGAGGTGTGTCGAACCCTAACTCAGGGTCTGAATATGCTGTTCACTTGGTAAACGAGGGTTGTAGTGATGGGAATGATGATAAGGTGTCGCAAATATCAAGTGGAGCTGCTGATGAGGGTGGTATATCTCAACAAAAATTCCAAGAGAAGCTGGTTTCTCTTGATACAGCTGTAGGTGGTGATGGGGATGTTAATCCTAATGTGGAGCAAATGCTAGCTAATGCGCATAGGAATTTTAATGAGGCCATGGATAAAATTCAATGTGAGATTGTTGCTAATAATCCTCCTTCGAGTTTTAGTGGTACTAATGTGGATATGAGTAAGAGTGCAACTTCTGGTCCTCATGCTCCCAAGCTTGATACTGCTAGTGGTACTGGAGTGAAGTCGGTTACTTACGCGGGTGCTACGTCTAATGAACCCCAGAAAAGCGCGTCTAATTTTCGGAGGTTGGAATGTAGCAAAAAGAAGGATGATGTTGACCTTTTAGTTCCAATGAAAGTAGTGGAAGAGGTGAACACGAGGTTTGAGAACACTCTCTATGGTTACTTCCTTAGTCAACGCCTTGCGTTTCCTGTTGTTGATTACTATGTACGTAATGCATGGGCAAAGTTTGGTGTGCATAAGGTAATGATGAATGCAAAGGGGTTCTTCTTCTTTAAGTTCACTTCGAAGAAAGGTGTTGATGATGTGCTTGAAAACGGTCCTTGGTTGATCAGAAATGTTCCTATTATTCTTAAACTATGGAATTTGAACACAAATCTACCTAAAGAGGATTTGACTAACATCCCGGTGTGGGTCAAGTTCCATGATGTTCCCCTTGCTATGTTTTCTGATGATGGCCCCAGTCTTCTTGCCACACTGATTGGCACGCCCAAAAGGTTAGATGCTTTTACAAGCCAAATGTGTAAGGAATCGTGGGGCCGTAGTAGTTTTGCCAGATGCATGATCGAAGTGAAGTCGGATGAAGTGCTTCGGGAAAGCCTCACTGTTGAGATACCATTACTTGATGGTTCGGGTTCGACTATTGAGAAGATTCGGGTTGAGTACGAATGGAAACCACCTCGGTGTGATAACTGTAAGATCTTTGGTCATACTATGAGTGATTGTCCTAAAGTCGTTGCACCTCCAGTTCAATCTACTAAGCCTGTTAATGATGGTTTCATGACTGTCAATAATAGAAAGAAAGGTAAGCAAGGTGGTTCTACAACTCAGGGTAATAGAGGGTTTACTAAACCAGTTGTGGGTAAGCAGTTTCAATATCAACCCAAGAAGACTCCAACTGAACCTAAGAAGGTGGATGACACTAAGAAAAGGCCTTCTGATGTGCCTAGTACGAGTGGAACAAAGATTTCTACATCTAATCAGTTTGCTGCCCTTAATATTGATGATGCGGATGCTTTTGGTACTCCGTCTAATGAAAACAACAAGGATGTGGATACTGGTAGTTCAATGGAAGTTAATGCGGATAAGTCTAGTAAGACAGCCAGTACAGTAGAAGTTACTAAGGATGAGTCTAATAAGACAAGTAATACAATGGAAGTTAATGAGGAAGAGTCTAGTAAGGGTGCTACTCCAATTGTTGAGAAAATTGGTAAGCTTGAAAAGCTTCTTATTGATGGTGTAGCAACTCTTGTGGATGATGATGGTCATCCTATCCTGTCGACCTCTGCCACTAAGAGGGTTAACCCATTTTCAAAGGTGGGAGAAATTGTGGAGTCTGATTCTGAAGACGAGGTTGCCAACCCATTTGATGAGTCTGCTAATCTTTTTGGTGGGGGGCAAGAGTTTGAACAAGAGTATGATGACTACGATGATTATGCGAACCAGGTGTATGATCTTCCCGGTAATTTGGATGCTTTTAATGCCATGTATGGTACCAAGCTTCAAGGCCCTAGGAAGTAATTTATCTTGTTGTTTTTATGTTATCATTTGCGTTGTGGTTTGATTTCTAGTTTTTAGAAATTAGGAAGTATCCTGTTATGTAAGCTTTTAGCCTATGTAACGGGCTGAGATGTGGGACTTCACCCATATCCATTGTACTTAAAAGTTTTTGGCTAATATATTTACCAGGGTGCAGGATTACTCCCCTTTACCCAAAAAAAAAGAACACAATGCTAATCACCCAGCCAACCACCCCTTTAGTGAATTTATTAAGTACAATCAAAGAACCTCCTCAAACGAGTTAGTTAGTAATCCCCTTCAGAATGATCTTACTCAACCTCACTACAAGAACTCTTACACTCAGATTAACACAATCAAATAAAGAAATTGATTGTGTTTATACATGAATCCAAATAACAAGATATCAAGATTGATATCACAAACTAAAACCAGACAATATAGAGATTGATTGATTAAAACCCAGTTTTCAAAACATTGTTTGAAAGTGAAATGGTGGCTTTAAATGGAATGGAGGGTAGTAGGTTTTGGTGGTTGATCATAAAAGTAAATATGTTTACTTGCATCTTGCGCATTGAATTAGACATGTTGGCAATCCTTGCGAAGTAATCCAAGGTTCAAATGACTCTTTTAGATTACCTCCGTTACATCAAAACACATTCACTCACCTTACACCTCAGTGTTAAATCAGCTTTCTCTTTCCAACTTTTCACTCACACTCACGCTCATCATTCACCTTTATCAATCACACCACCCTCACCTTTTAATTAACTACATTCTTTATACAAATATACCCCATAAATTATTTTTATTTGTTAAACGTAGCCCTTAAAGTTATTTTTAGCAAAACACGTTTGGTAGTTAGTATGTTATTTATGGCCCCAGTTGAAAATTTCCTAATTTTTATTTATTTCGTTGATGGATACTCCATTGCAAGGGTGGAAATTTAGTTTATTTAATTAAGACAGATTACAATAATAATAAAATAATGTTCTGTTAAGAATACCAAGTCTACTATCATATTCAATATAAATAACATTGGTCAGAACTCCAGACATGCATGCATACGTAAAAAGGAGAGAATATATATATATATATATATATATATATATATATATATATATATAT